>PVKP010002256.1:0-126915 GCA_004027715.1 Plecturocebus donacophilus
CATATACCTCTCTCTCAAAACGTCAGACATGATTTTACATGTTGTTATGAGATTATATAATTAATCTCTCTTTCTCCCAGGAGAGCTCCAGGAGGCTGGGGACCATATCTGGTTTGGTTCCCTTACTATATCCCCAGTACGCAGTACACAATCTGGCTCCTAGCAGGGAGTTCAAGTAGTTATTGATTGGCTCTTTGGATAATTAAGAAAGAAGAAACATAAATTAAAATTGACCAGTGATCTCTCCCTCCCTGAAAGGAAAAACAAAATCAAGAAGACAAGGTTTTGGTTTCCCTTTGGCTTCATTTTACCTGAGTCAACTGCCTGTTGCTGAACCTCAGACATCCTGCCAACCTCCATGAAAATACCTTCATCCTAAAACCTGCCTTATGCGCCTTGAGAAACCACAGATGTTGCTATAAATACCAGAAGAAATAAAAATTTGAAGTCTGAGGTGAAAAGAAATATGGATGAAATGATTAATAAAATACTTCAGAAAAGGATACAGATGTAGCATAGCTTTGGGGAGAAGTTGAAGTTGGGTAGCTGTATTTTCAAAAAAAAAGATCAAATATCACACGCCACCTTCACATGCTGACCCAAATTCCACAACTGGAATATATCTTGTGGCTGGGTCTTGGTCAGTCTATATATGGTTGAGAACATTGGCTTCTCAAAGGGTTACTTAGGGTTACTCAAATGCTTCCACAATAGAGGTACCTTCCTTTTGATTGAGTGCTGTACTTGAAAGACTGCTAGACTCTGCCTTCTCCAGCCCCATGCCACTTTCTCTCCTGAGGCCAAGCCCTTTATGATTCAGCCTCTCTCAGTCCCTGAACAATGCTAATAAAAAGAGAAACCCTTAGTCCAACCAGTGGGTGGGATCTGGAATTATATTTGCCATCCATTGATTTCAAATTACAGGAGACCCAGATAGCCACATGCCCCTTAACTAATTCTCTCTTCTAATGATGGGTGGTTATGTGTTGCAAATTACATGCCAACGTTGTTGCTTGTCAGGGATGGTAGCTGAGAAGGATTCAAGGCTGAGTCCAAGCTCAGTAAGGAAGAGAATTGTGTTTGACTGGCAATGTCTGCCATGATCAAGGCCAAGGATGGTAATGGCATGCATGCCACTCATTTGGTTTCCCTGTTTTGATTTCTAAAATTTGGTCCAAGCCTTATGACTGGGTTTAGCCCAACTTTAAATTTCTCCAAGCCTGAGGACCTGCCCTGAACCCCATTCCCAGGCTGTAGTATAACATTTCACAAGTGCCACATTGACCCAGTTTTGAAATTATGGCTAAAAATTCTCAACTCCCCTTCATGGGAAGTTAAGCCAATCACCTTCCTTTTCTGGCTTCCACTTCCTCAGACCACTATGCATGTACCCCAAGCACTTCCCTTATCAGGGCCCCACTTTCCAGGGCCAGATACCAAACAACTAAACCCTAAACCCAGGGGCCCGCATAATGATTCAAATTAGCTATTGAAATCTTGCTACCCCGTGCCACTTGCCACTTCCTACAGCTCCAGCTTGCTGTTACCATATGGCCATTGCAACCCCATATGGCCCTGCATGGCAGCCTTCTCTTTGTCACTCACTTGGAGCTGTATATAACAAAGAGTTCTGCTTCTCCATCTATCTGAGTAGCTCTGTGTTGCATCCCACTAACTAAAAATACTTTAAATCTAATAAAACACATGCATCCCATAGCCTTGCCCCGCCTAGTCACTGCCATCTCCTTGAGAACTAGACTCTTCTTCTAAAACTGCCAGGCATATCTATGCATTTGTTTCATATCACATAACTCTTAGTTCCCTGGGATGCTTTAGCAACCTCCTGCTCAAAATTTTAGCAAAACTCTAGGTAATCTTCAGCTCAGTGGATCATCACTTTCACCTCTGGCACCTGGGAGTGTTGTATGAGCTTGGGGAACATGTGGAGGTCCTGAGGGGTCCCATTTTGTATTTGAGCCACCCCCTCTTTCCTCTGAGACCTCTGACCCACAGATGGCAATAGAGCCTATGAAGGGGTGCCACTTTCAAAATGTCTTGAAGACAGACTGGCTAGGTAGACAAGGAAACTCTATTTTACTTTTCCTATAGTTGTAAATATTCTCCTTTTGTTTCCCCCAACCGACTTCCAGATTTGCTCCCTTGGCAAGAAGAGGATCATACCATACTTTCCTTTTATTACCTATCCTCAAGACAGATTTTCTCTTCAGAGTAAAAAGTTAAAACAGTTTTACACCACAAATGATCAATTATCAGGAAATACCTAGACTTCTCTAATGGCAGAATCTCTTGTTGGGATCCCCAGGATATATCTGTGTCAATGGAAAGAAGGATGGGGCTGTAACAGAGGGCTAGGGAGGACCTAAAGCAGATGGAAGGTCCCTGATCTGTACAGGGAAAAGCCAGACCATGAGGTAGAGAACACCCAGGGAAATTCAAGATGGGAGAAGTTCATGTAAATTCATAATGAGAAAATTTCATTAGGAGTTCTCTGGCAGATATGTCACACTGGGAGGATGGTGTCTATTTCTTGAATATATACCAAGAATGTATCCATAAAAGAGATAGATTTACAGCCACATCTGGACTTGCTGCAACCCAGAGTGGAGAGGGTCTTGGAATCAAATCCTATGAGGACTTCCCAAAAAATCAAGGACTCCAAGCCTGGAAAATAGTTAATAATAATGTACTGTACGTTTCAAAATACCTCAAAGAGTGGATTTTAAGTGTTCTCACAACAAAGAACTGATAAAGATATGCAGTGATGGATAGATATGCTAATTACTCGTTACTCTAATTTGATCATTCTACAACGTATACATGTACGGAAATAACTTTATCATAAATATATACAATTATCATTTATCACTTAATAAAATAAAACTAAAAAAAGTCTGCAATCAAAGAAAGAAACTAGAGCAGTCTCTTTATTTTAGAGGTGATGGTGATCACAGGTTGTATCTATAGAAAGTGTTTCATGTGCTAAACACTTTATTTATTGTGCCTCACACCAATGTACCTTATAGGACAGGCACCATTCTTATGCTCATTGAACCAAAGAAGAAACGAAGGCTCATAGGTGTGAAGTGACTTGCTCAGGTCACACAACTAAACCTGCCAGAGCCAGGACTTCAACTCCAGTTACTCTGGCATCAAAATCAAAGCTCTTAGCCACTGCCCTACTTCTCAAGGAATAGGTGTGTGTCGTGACCCAAAACTTCAGTGTCCACAGTCTGAACTCAGGTGGGGTCTCCCTTTAATGTGCCTGCTCAATCCAGCTCCTCTAGGCCCTTCCAGCAAGGCACTAGTGTTTGGAGGAGCCTCTGTGAAAGCAGCCATGGACTTATCTCCAGAACCATGAAGTGGTCATTTCATTGTGAAATGAAATCAAGTGAAAACTCAGGATATTTTCTTATATGAAAAGCAAGGTAGAAAAAAATGTGTGTCTTGATTTGAGTTACTCTGGAAGCTGACTAAACACAAAGAGTTGTATAAAAGTTGTTTATTTGACGTGATCTCTGGAAATTGGTAAGGCTGTGAGAAAGTAAGATGGGAAAAGAAAAAGCAGCCAGTAAGTGTGTGTTTTCAAGTCAATTTCCATGTGGGTACTTGGAGCTTAAAACTGCTGGGGAGCTCTAAGAATCTGTGTGGAACAAGCTGCTTTGTAGGTTTGACTTTGGAATCACATATGCATTTTACTTCATTATAAAAAAATATATTTAATTATTTTTATAATTGCATATTTATTATTTTCATATTAAATAGTAATTTTACAAATACAGTTTAAAAGGCAATCATTATAAAATTGAAGTAAAATGGAATACATAAATAAATCTATGTATGAAGTTGGGGGTACAACCATACAGATAGAACTATATGAAGTGATTTTAAGATACAGGAATCATGGCATGTGTATACCTATGTAACAAACCTGCATGTTCTGCACATGTACCCCAGAACTTAAAGTATAATAATTAAAAAGTAAAAAATAAAAAAGATACAGGAATTTGGCAGGACATCTTTAGTGGGATATCCCCAGCCTAAATGAATTAAGGAAAAGATAAAAACCCTTACATTGTTTTTTCTAATCCTATCCTTGGTGGTAGTGCTGGTATTGCTCCTCTGAGATAATTGAGTATGCATGGTGGCATAGAACAAATGTGGTTACCTTTGGGAAGTGGGATACTCAACAGGAGAAACAAGAAATACAGATGTAATAGAAATTCCATTTGACCCAGCAATCCTATAAATTGTTCTACTATAAAGACACATGCACACGTATGTTCATTGCAGCCCTGTGTACAATAGCAAAGACCTGGAACCAACCCAAATGCCCATCAATGATAGACTGGACAAAGAAAATGTTGTACATATACACCATGGAACACTATGCAGCCATAAAAAACAATGAGTTCGTGTCCTTTGTAGGGACTTGGATGAATCTGGAAACCATCATTCTCAGCAAACTGACACAAGAACAGAAAGCCAAACACCGTATGTTCTCACTCATAGGTGGGTGTTGAACAATGAGAACACATGGACTCAGGGAGAGGAACATCACGCACTGGGGGCAGTTGGGTGGGGGTAGGGGAGAGACAGTGGGAGGTGGGGAGGGATAACATGGGGAGAAATGCCAGATATCGTATGCACCTAAAGTAAAATAAATAAATTTTTTTAAAAAGATAAGTAAAAACAAGTTGAGAATATCAATATAAACTCAAGATTTGTTTTCCCTTTTAAACAAGAAACATATTTTCTACCTGTATCCACAAAAAAGCCCTAGAGACAATGACAAACCTAGTAGCCATGAGCACCCCAAAATCCAAATTGCGCTATATAAATGTCATTCTTAACTGAAAAAAGCAAGTCTGAGCTTAGGTTTGAAAAAGAAAGTGTAGATGAGTCTGGAACCTATTGTCAAACCAGACAGCAGGAAGCTACTAAAAACCATGTGATCATGTTTGAAAAACTCAGGAGTCAACTTAGTTTCCCAATGGCCAGACACAGAATAATTTGGATCTCAGAAAGAACAGCAACTGTAATGGATCGAAATTTACCAAGAACTTAAAAAATCTATGGGTACAAAATAATAGTAATAATAAAATAAGCTCATTGGTGCCCTATATAGAGAACCAACTCAATATTTAGAAAACTAGAAAATAAAGGGAAGGAAGTAAACATTAACTTGCTTCTCCTGTATAAACTATTTCTGAGGATGACAAATAGCTGCTAAACATAATTTAGATAATAAGTTAAAAAAGAATTGGGTGATTAAAAATTACCAGAGTAAAGCAATCTTCAGTGGTTGCTAACATTAGAAAGAAAGAAAACCAAACTTCCTAATAGAAGTCCACAGTACCATACATGAAATATTCTTGCCAGAAAGCCAAACCTGAAACCTGATCAAAACTCCAGATCTAATTTGTAGAAAATACCCAGGGCACAGGAACATAATAAATCGTACCACTAAGATCCAATCATGAAAATGCAGACTATAGGAAATTCTTTAAGATAAAACAGTTTGTTCAATAAATAAATATCAAGGAAAAAAGACTAAAAGAGCCTTAAAACACCTATCAACCAGTTGCAGTGTACTGACCTTATTTGGATCCTAATTTGAGCAAATAAATTACAGATGTTTCTCCACTTATGATGGGATTACATCTCATAAATTCATTGTAAATTGAGAATATCATTAAGTTGAAAATGCATTTTATACTCCTACTAAACATCAGAGCTTAGCCTAGCTTACCTTAAACATTCTCAGAATACTGACATTAGCTTAAAGTTTGGCAAAATCATTTAATACAAAGTCTATTTCATAATAAAATGTTGAATATCTTGGGTAATTTAGTGAATACTGTACTGAACATAAAAATAGAATGGTTTTTGAGTACCATTGTAAAGTCAAAAAAATGTAAAATTGAACCATTATAATCCATCTATATTTCTAAAATTAATAAAATTTAAAAATTTGAACAGATTGGATAATAATTATTATTTGGGGGTATGATCAAAGTATTGTTATTTTTTTTAAAAAATCTTTATATTTGATACTGAAGGATTCAGAGGTGAAATTATTTGATACTTGAGTTTTGCTTCAAAATAATACAGGAAGGTAGAAGAAACTGGGCGGGGAATACAGAGAAACAAGATTCATCAGTAGCTAACAATTTTTTAAGCCAGATTATGAGTACATAAATATCTGTTTTACAATTCTGCCTACCTGATCTTTGTTTAATATTTTTCATAAAAAAATTAAACACACATACAGTAAATATTAATAGCAGTTGCCAATTTTGCTCCAAAGGAAGTGAGAAGTGAGCTAAGTTCAACACAGGGAAGTCTGGAACAAACTGAGAGCATCCCTTGCCTCTGCAGAAGAGGCAGGTTTGGGGCTGTTTCAGGACTGTGAAGACCTCATAGATCTGCTTGGTGAGGAGTTTAAGAGGCTGGGCCCTGGCACTGGGCAGGTCACTCCAGCTCTGTTGCAGGTTACATAGCAGAGGTGTCCACTATTCTCCTCTGGAGAGCGGGGATCACAGTGACAGCCCCCTGGTTCATGGTGGAAGGGATCACATGAGCAGATGCATGAATGATGCTTAGCAAAGTTCCTGGCTCAGAGTACAATCAATCATTGCTAACTGTGATTGTATTATTACCTTCATCTTCCTGATGAGCTACCACGGCCTAAGCAGATGCTGTGGGCACAGAGAGTTATGCACACCCCAGCTGTGGCTCTGACTCTCAACTTACCTGCATCTCTCATTAGTCATCCTTGGCACCTTTCTGTTACAGTTGCCAGTGGGGAAAATGAATAGAGCCCTTATCTCAAACCTCGATTTCCCAGAGCCTTCTCTCTCACACTCCTTCCATTTCTTTCTCCTTCTCTCCCTCTCTTCCTTTCCCTCATCCTTCCTTCTTTCCCCAAAGCAGCACTTTCTACTGTGACAAGTGAAGCAATAATCTAAGCGATAATTTAACTCCTTGCTTCCTATTTAAAAATCCCCCTAATTACCGGGTAATGGGTCCACAGAGGCAGTTGGGCTGGGTGAGCTCTGCCCTGCAGGCACAGCTATAGTTCATCTGTCCGCTCCCTAATAGCACTCTAAAGTTCACCCTTATAAACATGTCACTGAGCCGGTAATTGACTGACTGGTCATTAGGTTCCACGCACGGTACCTGTGGGTCACTGATCACTCAGGGGTGATGGATCTTTCTCCAATACCTCGACTGGGCCAGCCACAGAGCTTTCTATCACCCCTGAGCAGAACATTACTCTCTGGAAAGACTGGAGCGAGCCCCAGTAGGCCATCTTAACCGTGGACTTCATCAGACAGAGGAGAGGGCAGGGCAGGAACATACACCCCCCTTGCTTCACTCAGTGCATTGCCCAGCAGCCTTTCCTTGGAGGCTCTTCTAGCAGACACTGAAGCTAAAAGAAGCCATGAGACAGTGGGGATTCAGAGCAAGAATAATTACGCTGTGGAGTTAAATTCTGTTTCAGAAGAGAGGCACTACTGTGAGGCAAGTAAAAAGGTTTGGGACTGTGTGTTACTGGATGAAGCTTAATGTACCAGAAACATGTGTCATCTCTGAGCTCTGTACCCTTGAGTAAGTCATTTGGCCTCTCTGTTTCTCGATTTTCTCATTTATGAAATACAGACAACAGTACCTGCTTCTTTTCCAGGACCGTTGTTCAAGTTTATCTGAGATAACACACATGAAAGTGTCTAACAGTGCCCAGTACTCAGTAGATAATCAACAAATGTTAGTTCATTCTAAATAAAGCAATCACTTTCCTCTGTTTTCAGCAGTAATGCCATTTTTTCCCTTTGGTGATGATGGAGGGAGAATAATACAGTGGCTCAGGCACAGGCTCTAAAGTTAGGTGGATTAGAATAAAATTCTGATTCTAGTATTTGATCACTATATGGCCCTTGGCAAGTTGCTTAACATCTCTGAACCCCAGCTTTCTACTCAATAAAACGGTAATATTAACAGTAGCCTGTAGCCACCTCATAGAGTTTCTGTAAGGATTAAAGAAAATAATACATGTAAAATAGCACAATAATTGGCAAGTCATTGGAAATAATCTTCAGATAAATGCTAGCTCATATAGGATCCATGTTTGAGGTGATAAGAAATATGCAACTTTATTCATCCTCCATTTTTAAATATAATTTTCTTAAATTAAAATTGTTAAGGAAATTCAACTTTTAAAAAACCTAGATCTACCTCCAATTATACCCACTTCAACGAGCTCCTAGCCCATTTGGGGGAATGGGGCTTAAAATAGGGAACAGCTAATTCAGAATCAAATCCATTTCTTGTTTAGTGCCATACTGGGTGGTACAGAACAGAAATGCTGCAGGGGACTGAGAAGGAAGAGACAGATATGGTGGCAGGAGGGTCCAGGAGAGGTGGGGCTATGCTGGGCTTAAGAGGCCTCAGCAGGAGAGCAGGTAGAAGTGTACAGAGGGCCATCCAGATGAGCCACAGAAACAAAAGCCCAGAAGCAGGGATGTGATGCATCACATTTGCAGTAGAACACAAGGAGTCCAGTCTGCTGACCCACAAGGTTTGTGCTAGGAAGGAGTAAATAAGTAATTCAACAAACAAAAACTATCGAGTGAAATTCCATTCTGCAATGAACATTAAATACTTCATAAAATACCATACCAATGCCACTGTCATTTGCAGAAAGTCTTCAACTTTTATTCATACGATATTTGGATGGCTCACATTTTTAGTCCATTATGCTGCACACTCATAGCCCAGGTTTCGATTCTAGAGCACTAACAGACCAGTGACCCTGCCTAGCAGTCAACAACTCAACTTGGTCAGCAATGGTATCTCTATCCACAGGCCAGGGTCTGTGTGATGACCTAATGGTAGATTTGGTTTTGTTTTTATTATGTTATCTTACTGAGTACAGAAAGGAGGACAAATGTAAATACTGATATTAACTATAAGAAACGTGGTTTTCAGAAAGGTAAAGCAGTTGAAACAAAGAAGGAAATATTTAGAAATTCCCCAAATGGCAAATCTTCCATTTCAAGTATTCATTGGCCTTAAATTGGTCAACTGTACATTTGACTGAAGTAAAGGATCAAAGTGTATTTAACAAATATTTATATAGAGCTATGTGCCAGGGACTGCTTAAAGTAATTTACAAATATTAACTCATTTAAAAATTAAAGAGACATGAAAGTTAAAGACACAAATAATCATGAGGCACCATCAGATAGACATAAAGTGAAGAACGGTCTACAAAATGGCCTCTCTTCAGAAATGTCAAGGTCAATTAAAGACAAAGAAAGACTAAATTACTATTCCTGCTTAAAGGAGACTACAGAACATAACAACAAAATGCAACAAGTTATCCTTCTTTGGATCAGAGATCAGAAACTTTTTTTTTTTTCTAGAAAGGATTTTAAAGTGACAACTGATGAAATTTGAATAAAGTCTGTAGATTGTTCAATTTTATTTATTAGTGCTAATTTCCAGATTTTGATAATGTTTCTATGATTATGTAAAGGAATGTCCTTGTTTGTAGAAAACACACACTAGTATATTTAGGGCTGAGGGGCATCATGTTCACATCTTACAAAAATGTTTGAAAAAATAATAAAAATGTATAAAGAGAACATGCTACAGTAAACATTAGAAATGCTAACATTTGGAGAATTTGAGTGAAGACATGGGTAATTTTTGTATCATTTTTGCATTTTTTCTGTAAGTCTGAAATTATTGAAAAAATTGTAAAATCATAGAACATATGTAATCAAAACATTATGTCTAAATGATATGATACTATTTTAATTTTTCTTTTTTCGGGGGGGGCTCTGGGGTACATATGCACATCCTGCATCCTGAAGGATTGTTGCATAGGATGGTTTGCTGTCTTTGCTGTCTCCATCCCCACCACCACCCCCCAATCCTGTCACCCACCTCAGGCATTTCTTCCGGTGTTACCCCTCCCCATCATCCCTGAGTTGTTCCCTTCCCTGTGCCCAGGTGTTCTCATCGTTCATCATCTGCCCATGAATGAAAACATGTGGTGTTTGGTTTTCTGTGCTTGTGTCAGTTTGCTGAGAATGTTGGTTTCTAGATTCATCCATGTCTCTACAAAGGATGATGATCATTAAAAAATCGAGAGACAACAGATGCTGGAGAGGATGTGGAGAAAAAGGAACACTTTTACATTGTTGGTGGGAGTGTAAATTAGTTCAACCATTATGGAAGACAGTGTGACAATTACTCAAGGATCTAGAAATAGAAATTCCATTTGATCCAGCAATCCCATTACTGAGTATATACCCAAAGGATTATAAATCATTCTATTATAAAGACACATGCACACATATGTTCGTTGTGGTGCTGTTTATGATAGCAAAGACATGGAACCAACCCAAATGCCCATCAATGAGAGACTGGACTATTTTAATTTTTTAAAATGAGTTTTCTCTCTGGGACCAAACAGCCTTTAGACTTTTAAAACTATGTGGTGACTTTTGAAACTTTAACTTTCATATATATCTTTAGGCAGGTGTTATGTGAGAAAGCAGGAGAGAGATTTAACAAGGAATTTCTGCTGGGATTCAAATGGAACATGAGGTTGGTCTGAACTAATACGGCCGCCACACATCCTTGAGTTGGGAAACATATATATAAACACAGATATTTTGAAGGAAGAAGTTCCTGGGCTTGGTGGGTAATTGAATATTGCCAGAAGATGAGAGGAAGGAGGAAGATGGAGATACAAGCCTGGGAATCTGGAGAATCCATGCACTTGATAGACCTAGAACTGGAATAGGAGACAGAAGACTGCGGTTACATTCTGCATCTGCTACCATTCTGCTGTGTGATCTTGAGGCAAGTGACTTGAATGTAGCAGAGTCAGAATGTAATCTCAGTGTTTTATCTCACTGATAAAAAGATATTATTGGGCAGAGCGACAGCTTTCTACTGTAAAAGCATTTTTCTATTAACACCAGGAAGAGGAATAGTCAATGGGCACAGAAGTGCACAACACCTATGTTGTGTTGAAGGTGACAACATAACATTTGAGTGGAAGTTTAAGGGAATGTTAGATTATAACTTATGAATTGTTGTTTTTGTAAGTTAAAAACAATCAAATACTGTCAATTCCAGTGTTTATCCATGTAAGCCAGGCTTATCCATGTAAGCCAGGAATGGATATACAACTTTGGAAATCTACTAGATGGAAGTAAGAGCTAAAAGTCCCAGAATGAATCAGCTGTCTGAGGATGGGGAAGTATTGAATGGAAAGAGAATAAACCTGAGAATAGAACTTAGTTGGTCACAGAGATTACATGAATTTGTTAGTTATAAAAACAAATATTTATCGGAAATCAGCTATGGGCCAGGCACTCTGCCAATGGTAAGAATCCAAAAGTGAATAAAGCAGGTGCATTTTCCTGAGCTCTTGAAGATCATAGTGTAGAAGAGAAAAAGGAGCTGGAAAGAAATTACAAGTGTAGCTACTATTAACACCAGTATTTACTAAGCACTTACTCCAGCAAAGCACTGGAATGAAATCCAGACATGATGGGCCTTCTTCAGGTGCCTTTGGTTTTCATCCCATTCCACCTTGAAGTTACACTTAGCACTTTATCAGATCCCCGCTCAAAGATTCAGATACACAAGGTGTTAGTGAAAATTTGATATTATACTAAAGATGACCTAAGGAAATGAGGAGAAAGCTTTACATTGCTCACCACACCAGAGAAACTTGAATAAGTCCCCCATTCTTCTGCCTACTGTCCCAATTCCACTGTACCTTGTTCCTTTATCCTGCCAGTTGCCTCTTCTCTTCTCTCTCTCTTCCTATTCATGGCCATAGCCTCTCCAAAGCCATTCTATGGTGCTGCTCTCAGTTTGTGTCCCTCACTCACCTTAGCAGGGACCAAAATAAAACTGTTGTTCTTGATGCAAGTGCTCTCCCTGTAGCTTCCCTCAATCCCAAGCTGTTTATCAAAGCATTTCGTTGCTTATGAATGAATTCTTCAAGAATTCATCCAATCTAACAGTCCTATGTGGGAAGCAGAAAGAGAGGCAGGAGAAAGATTCCATGCTAAGAATATAGGATTTTCAAAAGGTATGAAGAAGACAGATGAGAAAGAGAGAGGGAGAAATGTCTTTCAGTTACAAGATACCATTATCCACATTCTATAAAGAGAAAAACTGATACCCTGGGAGAATAAGGAACTTGTTTAAGGCCATATGACTAGGATATGGCAGCTCCAGGCTTCAAATCCAGGTGTGCTTTCCACTTCTCCATCCTGAGAAAGTACAGGGAGGTAGGATCAAGTGGACAAATCCAGTGGAATTCTGGACTAAGACCCTCTGTGCATCCTCTACAGAAGCTGGAGTCATACTACTTCTGCAGCCATGTGGGGGAAGGAAGATTTGGGTGGGGTTCTTTGGGTGATCATAACTGAGAGTCTCAGTCTATCTTGATATTTTTTATGTAACAGGGATTTATGGTAAGTGAGTTAAGGAAAACTCAAGAATCTGTGCTTAGGAACAACAGGAACTGTGGTAGAGTTGGGCAGTCTTGGAGATACAGACATTGAAGTTAAGAGGAAACCCAGGACAGCAAGGAGATTGGAAATTGCCCGCTTCCCAGGGACTACTCCTAGCCACTGAGCATGTTTCAACCTCTCATCACATGTCTAATTTATCCCTCCTCACTAAGAAGTCACTGATTCTTCCTCTCCACTCACTACGTGCTCTCTCTGCTCTAGAACTGCTCCTACTCATGGTGAATGATTTCCCATGACTTTAAGTTCTGGTGACTGCTCATGGCCCCTACACCATTTTTACATCATACTGAGCCAAGTTTGGGAGGGAAAGAACCAGAATACCAGATTTGAGAAGAAAGACAAAACTGGCTTCAGGCATGCTGAGTTTGAGATGCTTGTGAGGCATTCAAAAGATGGCCAAATGGGTAAACTTGGCCAAGTGAGCCAACATGCAGCTTCCCACCCTATCTCCATCTATAGTCTGGGGTGCAAAGGGAAAGCCTGAGCTGGAATTGTAAACTTAGGATTCATTCACCCTCTGGGTGGCAGTTGTTCTAAACTAACCAAAACTCAGTTTCCTTCCAAATGAGGAAGCTTCGTTTCCTCATTTCTTGGTTGTTCAGGATTCTCATATACATATGCAGCTGATGAGGCACCATAGTAGAGTGGTTAGAGTACATGTGCATGGTCTTTGCAATCAGGCAGAGCTGAGTAAATCCCAGCTGAGCAACTGATTAGATTTGTGAACCAATGAAAATCACTAAATATGTTTGAGCCTCTGTTTCTCATCTCTAAAAAGGAACAGTTATTTGAGGATTTAAAAAATAATGAGACCAAAGAACACTAAGGAGACATGGCAAGTAAAGGCAATGTGGTATCCTCGATTAGATCCCAGGACAAGAAAAAAGAGGTCAGTAATGCGGAAACTGATGAAATCCAGATAAAATCTAAAGTTTAATAATAGTGTACCTTCGTTAATTCCTTAGTTTTGACAAATATACCTGAGTTATGTAAGATATTAACACTAAAGGAATCTGGATCAAGTTCATACAAGAATTCTCTGTACTATCTTTGCAAGTTTTCTGTAAATCTAAAATTGTTCCAAAATAAAAAGGTTATTTTTTTAAAAAAACAGATACAAAGTTCCTAGCATGGGCCTGATATGTACAACACTTAGTACATTCTAGCCACTATACACTAACAAATGTGCTGGGCTGGGGTCAACTGAAAGTCTGTGCTGTGACTGATGTTCATCGCTTTATGAACAAAGTCTTTGTGACAGGCATGCAATCAGAGATGATGCACCTGCTTACCCACTGGATTGTCTTCTCCCTGGCTTCATGAGCGCCCATTCATTCCCACCTTTTGCCATCTTTTTCATAATTGGAATTCTCATCTTTAGTGGTAGGAAATAACAAAGCAAAATCATTTGAATTGTTTGTAGAATGAGTTAATGGGTCCTGAACAATGTTCTCACTTGTAAGTGGGAGGTAGGCTAGGAGAATGCAAAGGTAGAAGAATGACATAACTGACTCTGGGGACTTGGGAGGAAAGGTGGGAGGATGGTGAGGGATAAAAGAATATACATTAGGTTCACTAGACACTGCTCAGGTTGTGGGTGCACCATCTCTGAAACTGCACCTAAAGAACTTACCTATGTAACCAAATACCACCTGTTTCCCCAAAACTATTGAAATAATAATTTTTAATTAATTATGAAGCAAAAAAAAAAAGAGTTAATGGGTCCCTAATGAAAGTGTCTCCTAAAACGAACCATATGAATTTAGTATACTCAGCTACTTTAACTTCTCAGTAATTACCAGATGTGCTCTAAATATGAGAGGCTGTCAAATAAGTGACACCAAAGAAGGGTGATATGAGGCAAAACTGAGGTAGGAGGTGGGACCCAACTCCAGAGATGGGGTTCAGGCACTAGACCAAACTGAGGACTAGCTAAAACAGAGAAAGGTAGAAGCAACTTTCCATAAGTCATATCCACTCTATTAGTCAGGGTTCTCTAGAAGGACAGAACTAATAGGATATATATATATGAAGGGGAGTTTATTAAAAAGTATTGACTCACACTATCACAAAGTCAAGTCCTATGATAGGCCATCCAAAAGCTGAGGAGCAAGGAAGCCAGTACAAGTCCCAAAACTTCCAAAGTAGGGAGGCCAACAGTGCAGCCTTCAGTCTGTGGCAGAAGACCTGAGAGACCCTGGCAAACCACTGGTTTAAGTCCAGGAGTCCAAAAGCTGAAGAATCAGAGTCTGATATTCAAGGGCAGAAAACATCTGGCCTTGGAGGAAGATGAAGGCCAGAAGACTCAGCAAGTCCGCATTCCACTTTCTTCTGCCTGCTTTATTCTAGCCACACTGAGCCAACGGGATGGTGCCCGCCCAGATTAAAGGTGAGTCTGCCTCTCCCAGTCCACTGACTCAAATGTTAATCCCCTCTAGCAATACTCTCACAGACACACCTGGGAACAATACTTTGCATCCTCAATCCAATCAAGTTGACACTTAATATTAACCATCACATCCACCAGTGTGCCATGTCAGTTTACCATTGCCATGACAACACTTGGAAGTTACTACCCCTTTCCATGATAAAGACCTGATGACCAGGAAGTTATCACTCTTTTTCTAACATTTTCTGCAAGTGTTGATCCCGAACAAGCACCTCCTGCTGGGGAATCTAACCCAAGACACAGGGAAATTGAGATTTCAACCTAGATCTAACAAATATACAGCATGAGTGAGTTTGCCAGGAAAGGAGGTGGGAGCAGGTGCTTCTAGTATGTCCCTCGATTGATAGTGTTCAGCATCCAATTGCTCCCCAAGCCCAGGGCTGAGGAGACATGCATAGAATTGCATAACTCACAAATACTGAGAGACAATATAAGACAGGTCCTGAGTCCAGGACTTTCTGAGCAGCGGGAGGGCATCATTGCTAAGTTCGAGCAGACCTTCACTGGCATCAGTCCCTGCAGGCCCAGCTGGATGCAGCTGCAAGAGGACTTTGAAGGCAGCAGCTCATGCCTTGACCCAGGAGGCCTCCCAGCAGCCTGACCTCGGGCCAGACCTGTTCCCAACACCTCTACATAAGTGTGAGGAAAGAAGCATTCTATCTGGAAAGCATTCCAGATAGAAAAAAAAAAGACATAAGAAATTCCCTATGTTACTCTTTCCTCTCTTTATGTCTCCAAAATTACCAGTATCCTGAGGTTGGAGTGTTACCTTTTCATCCATGTTTTTATGGCTTTATATGTGTGTATTCTCTTTGGGGAAGAATATACTATATATGTATGTTTCTATACATAATGTATAGCAATGCTGCTGGCCGGCTGGCTTTTCATGTGTATCCTCTACCTACAGGCACACAGGTGGCTCTCCTCCACTCTACTAAATCATTCACTGTATCTTTGCATACATTCTCTCAACGTCATATGGCTCAAGATTACAGATATCTTCTAGTTTCATTAAAGATGGAGTTTGTGTTTCTGCTTCTTGTTCTCTGTGTTGCTTTGGGATGCTTTCAAAAGGATGAGGGAAATATGAGAATATCTTTACCATCTTAAAACCAGGTATGTCTGATGCTTTCCCTAGATCTATTTTAATGAGTATGACTTGATTTTTTAGTCTGATACTAGTATGAATTGCAGTAATAGATTTTTTACATGTCAAGCCATCCTTGAATTCCCAAGATCAACTGTACTTGATCATGGAGCGGTTTTATGATTCTTGTTGCTGCAGGTTTTATTTTGCTGAGTTGATTTGTTAATGTCCTATATAAAAAGATTTTCTCATCTATATTCATAAGTGAGATTGATCTGTAATTATTATATTTTACAGCCCGTGCTCTTTTTGATATTCAGGTTAATTAATAATATCACTTAATAAGCTGGAAAACTGGTTATCTTTCTGAATTTTCTGAAATGTCTGTTCATCATTGGAGGGTTAGTAAAAGATTTCCATATAACTATCTGTGCCTAATGCTTTGTGGGAAGATTCTTTTATTACTGATTCAATTTATTTAATGAACATGACTTTACTCATGTTTTATATTTCTTCTGAAGATAATTTTGGTCGTTTATACTTTTTTAGAAAATTGCACATTTTATCAAAGTTTTCAAATTGATTGACATAAAAGCTTTGTTATTTTCTTGTTTATGGTTCTTTTTTAGCTGTAGCTCTATACCTATTTCACTTTCAAAATTTTTATTTTTGCCTTCTTTCTTTTTCCTGTGTCCAGTCTTGTCAGAGAACTATTTATACTGTTAGTCTATAAAAACAAATAAACAGAACTTTGTTTATTCTGCACATTTTTACTAAAATAAATAAATAAAACTGTTTTCCCATAAATAAAAATGGCAGAACACAGCTTACTTCTGCTACTAGAAACAGCCTGTTCTCATCTGTCTTTGGGGTGTAAACCAGAGCCCCCACATAAAGGTAATTTTTCTCAGAAGCAATACATCCTGCTCATTGTACTATCCCCCTCTCAAAAAGCAGCAAAGCTTATGATTTGGCCTCAGATGCACCTATGTTCAGGTATGTTCCCTTCCTAGGTGGTATGTTCCCTTCCTTGAGCACAAGGAAGGAAAGACACCCTTCCTGAAGGCTATCATAAGCATTCAATGGAAACATCAGGCTAAGGAATCAGAATGGACAAGTGAACAAGAATGTGAGAACTAGAACTGGGGAGACCTTGATCTGAACCCCTGCTTTAATCACTTGTCACTTGTCATCCCTGAGCATCTCTGAGTTTCTAAAAGCAAGATAAAAATACTTCCCTAGAGTTGTTGTGAGGATTAAATTGTATGTGTGTTTAGCATTGTGCTTAACACAGAGAGAGCAAGTATTCGAGATTTGCTGTTGTTACTATCACAACAATTATTTTCAGGCTCACTTGGGTGAAGGCTCAGGGCCAACCAGGGCTTAGAGTCCTCCTCCCTTCATTCCTGTGTTGGCTTAAGCTAGGTACGATGAGGACAGGACAGTCCTGGCAGATGTAGGAGTGGCTGATGCCTGGTTTCAGGAGCTAGCACAATTTACCCTGATAGCTGCTTCCAGAAAGTAGTAAGCCCTACATTTTTATAGGGTATAAATGTGGGTTTAAGAATACAGAATCTCATAACAGTGATTCCCAGACA
Organism: Plecturocebus donacophilus; assembly: GCA_004027715.1. Classification (NCBI taxonomy): domain Eukaryota; kingdom Metazoa; phylum Chordata; class Mammalia; order Primates; family Pitheciidae; genus Plecturocebus; species Plecturocebus donacophilus. The sequence goes on from PVKP010002256.1 coordinate 17,725, forward strand.
TTCTGTCAAGAGTAGAATTATACTCCAGGCTAGTAAAATTATACCCTGTGTCTGTTTGTATAATGTGATGGCGTTTAAATTGGACTCCCCAAAGTCCTAGTGATTCCACAAACCAACCTTCTCTTTTTCCTCACCACACATTAATGGTAGACAGTACATCATGTTCCTCTACCTCAATTCACCCAAAATGTTAGACAGTGGATAATAACATAAAGTTTCATATAAAGCAAGAGTTCCACAGCTTAAGGTTTTTCCAGGGCTGTGACGCATCAATGTGAGTCAGAGTCAGGACTCCTAATCTACCCCTTTGACCTCCTGATCTAAGAAGTTTAATATAGAAGAAAACATCATGAGTTCCTTTCGCTGTTACATAAGAACGATGACAACTAATAGAGAGTACCTGTACACTGTGGAGTCAGGTATACATGTCAGGAGTTATTTCACACACACACCACACCACACAAACATACACATGCATGCACTCACACACAACACAACACACACACACACACACACACACACACACACACACACACAAATATGCCTCTTTCACCCAGCACTTTTGTCCACTGGAGACATGACTACATTGTTCAGAATGTAACAATGTGAGGAAGGCTGGAGATGAAGAGTAAGCATATAACTGCCTGGACAAGGAAGCCCAAAAAGGAGCTGGCAGACACTGAAGTAGAAGAAAGCAAGAATGAGAACAGACAGTGCTCAAGGAGCAGATGTTGAAATGCCAGGCTTGAATGGCTCTCAAGTGTCTGGGGTCTGCTGCTTCTCACCAATTTCCCCTCCCTGAAGGCGGCATAGTCTCCCTCCCTGCATTGGAAATGGCAAAGATGTCTACGAGCAGCTGCTGGACATCACTGTGACCCAGGCTGGACTCAGAACCATGCAGCTGGATGGCAGTTGTCAGATATTCTGCAGGGCAGCAAGCCTGGCTCTGTGTTAAGCCATTGTTCCAGATGAGAATGGTGCATTAGTCTGCTAGGAAAATGTGAACAAATTGATTTCATCTTTTAATCTCTGCCACTGAATGGACAGTGACTGCCTGGAACACTGTGTTGCAGACTAGCTCCATGATTGAATAGTGATGTCGGTTAAGGGGAAAGGGTAGAAGAAGGTGGTATCTGTGCCACGTATTTGACACACTACACTAAATAAAATTAAGCTTCTTTCTTCCTTCTCTCATGTGTCATTTTCTAAGAGGATGTGTTTTGACATGGCTAACATTTCTAAATCCCTGGTGTGTGCCAAATGCTGTCATATATGCTCCATTTAAACTAGATCATTTAATCTGCCAAAAACAGTCAGGCATATTGTGGTTATATTGGTTATTTTTAAGCCCTTCCAGAGATGCACTTGAAATACTAATGCATCAGGCTAAACAAGCTAAACAGCCTGTTCTCACCTGCCTTTGGGATATAAACCAGAGCCCCCACATAACGGTAATTTTTCTCAGAAGCAGTACATCCTGCTCATTGTCCTATCCCCCTCTCAAAAAGCAGCAAAGCTCATGATTTGGACTCAGATGCACCTGTGTTCAGGCATGTTCCCTTCATAACTGAAATACAGTATTTCTGAATCTGAGATGTGCTTCCTAACAATCCGGTAGTTATGGTGGGGTATAGTTGGAACCAGAGAGGCCATGAGTTGGTAACTCTCGAAGCTAGGTGACGGGTACATGGAAGTTCATGATTCTAAGCTCATTTCTTTTGTATAAGTTTTGTATGTGTTTGAAATTATTTTATTAGAATTTTTTAAAGTTATTAGTTATTTATAGTTATTAGCCCCATTTATGCACATGAAAACTGAGGCTCAGAAAAGTAAATTACATTCCTAAAGTCAAACAGTTTATAAGCAAGATATGGTAGACACCAAGGTGTGCTACCCAGAACCCCTTCCAGTTAATTGCTCATACCTATCTGCAGGAGGCTCAATAAGAAACAGACTTGAGGCCAGGCTCTGTGGCTCATGCCTGTAATCCCAGCAATTTGGGAGGCCAAGGCAGGTGGATCACCTGAGGTTGGGAGATCCAGCCTGGCCAACGTGGCAAAACCCCATCTCTACTAAAAATATAAAAATTAGCTGGGTGTGGTGGTGGGTGCCTGTAATCCCAGCTACTCAGGAGGCTGAGGCAGGAGAATCACTTGAACCCTGAGTGTAGAGGTTACAGTGAGCCAAGATCACATCACTGCACTCCAGCCTGGGCAACAAGAGCAAGACTGCATCTAAAAAAAAAAGAAAAAGGGGGAAAAGAAACAGACTCCAGCAATCACCTCCTTTGGCCTTTGTCTTGGCTGCCAAGGACCACCTTCCCTGAAGTCATGTCCTTTACAGAGAAGCCAATAATGAAGCAAGGCAAGATTGTAAAGGCCCAGCCATCATGGTTTACCCCAGGATGACTCTGATGATTGATATTCATCTCAGGGCTTTCTTCTGACTGGCCCAGGCTTTATTGGACGTGTATCACAATTTGACTTTTCCTTCTGCCCAAATCTGCTATCCCTCCTGCTTTTCACAAGCATTGATCCCGAACAAGCACCTCCTTTTGGGGAACCTAACCCAAGACATAGGGAAATTGAGATTTCAACATAGATCTAACAAATGTACAGCATGAGTGAGTCTGCCAGGAAAGGAGGTGGGAGCAGGTGCTTCTAGTAAGCCCTTCGATTGATAGGGTTCGGCATCAGATTGCTCCCCCAGCCCAGGGCTGAGGAGACATGCATAGAACTGCATAGCTCACGAACATTGAGAGACAATATAAGACAGGTCCTGAGTCCAGGACTTTCTGAGCTGCAGGAGGGCTTCAGTGCTAAGTTCAGAGCAGACCTTTCCTGGCTTCAGTTCCCTGCAGGCCCAGCTGGATGCAGCTGCAAGAGGACTTTGAAGGCAGCAGCTCATGCCTTGACCCAGGAGGCCTCCCAGCAGCCCGACCTCAGAAGCCAGACCCACTCCCAGCACCTCTACATGAAAAAACTCAGCTAGATGCCAGAGCCAGCAGGTGGCTCTGAAAATGCCCCATGTGATTAGAAATCTCATTTCCATTCCTGGTCTCTGGTTTGCATGGCAAAGAGAGCTGTTTTTCTGGAATGAATTATCCCCTCCCTGCAGATGTCTTCAAAGGCTTATAATCCAAAACGGGCTCTCAGAGACCCAGCCTCCCAGGGCCGCCCATGCACACAGGAAGTCACTCCTTTGCGGGCACAGATGGGCTTTTGAAATGTACGAACAGTGCTGATGTGGCAGAAAATGCCGGCCATGAGGGCAAGAGTCAGTGTGTCTGATGCCTGGCTCTTAGGGGATCTCAGAATACCTTTATCTTCACCTTCACTCAGGGTAAACTGATCCTGGTTTACCTGGAACTGTCTCAGATTTAGCACAAATGTCCTACATCCAGAAAAGACCTTAGTCCCAGGCAAACTGGACAATTGATCACCCTACCTTCACTGACAGTTTGCCAGGGACATGAAAGGGTTTAGGCCAATTAGCTCCAGTGGTCAGTTAGCAATAAGGCCCTGCTCTCTAAGTCAAATTGAGATAAATTATATATATGTAATTATATCATATATACCATATCTGTAGCCAATCATTCACCCATTTATTTTTAGCAAACATATATTAAGTTCCTACTGCTTGTCATGGCCAAATAATAACACAGATTTAGGAGTTCCCAGTCTAGATATAGGGATTCTTTAACTTCAGGGGTTCATAGAAGACTTCCTGACAGGTAGTGGGGTAAGTCTGTAAACTCTAATATTATTGCAAAACTCCCTGTGTCTACGGGTCCATAATCTAAAGATGCTTAAGAATCCCTGGATGAATAATAAATGTATGAACAGATAATTACAAATAGCTCTGTGTCTCTCAAGGGGCACAGATAATGAAATCCTCTAGCCTCTTGATTCTTAAAATATGGCCCATGAACCAGCAGCATCAACATCACTCAGGAACTTGTCAGAAATGTAGGTTCTCTGGCCCGACCCCAGACCTACCTAATCAGATTTTTCTTTTTAATCTAGTCCCCAGGGGATGTGTTTCACATGAAAACTGAGAAGCACTGATTTCTGTGGTAGCTGTGTGTTGGGGCCCCCAGGGAGCCACCTTCCAGGGGAAGTGATATGGTGCTGGTTTCAGGTCTTCATGAGACCAAACAGCTTCTGCCTCTGCACTCAGAGAGCTCTGAGACCACACGGAGAGAAAGCCAAGCCCCGTTGTCCCAACATCCCAGCTGAGCCAGCCCCAAACATTCCGGTTGATGAATGTAGCCACACAACTGACCACCTTCAAAATCTGCTTCACCAAGTCCAGCCAGATGGTAGAGTTGACAGAATAAGTAAAATAGGTAATTGAAACAGAAATTGCTAAAAAATCACCCCCAAAGCTTAATGGCTTGAACTACAACCATACAGTTGCAGGGCCTCCTTCTTCACACAGTCTTTTCCCATCTTACAACGGGGCTCAGAGCTCCCAAGAGTCCAAAAGTGGAAGTTGCAAGGCACTTCTCAAGGCTTAGGCACAGTGTCACTTCTATTGCACTCTATGGATCAAAACTAGTCAAAGCCCAACCCTGATTCAAAGAAAGGATATGAATACCAGGAGGCATGGTTTATTGAGTGTTATCAATGTAACAGACCACCAGAGTGCTCAAACTTAGCTGCACATTGGAATCACCTAGAGTACCTTTAAAAAGTACTGATACCCAGGCTTCACACACTGCCCCCTTTCCACCAGAGACTGATTTAATTGGTCTGGGTATAGCCTAAGCATTGGATGTTTCTAAGTTCCCTAAGTAATTTTTTTTTTTTTCTTTTTAGATGGAGTTTTGCTCTGTCGCCTAGGCTGGAGTGCAGTGGCACAACCTCGGCTCACTGCAATCATCGCCTCCGGGATTCAAGCATTTCTCCTGCCTCAGACTCCCAAGTAGCTGGTACTACAGGTGCCTGCCACCACCCTGGCTAATTTTTGTATTTTTAGTTGAGATGGGGTTTCACCATGTTGGCCAGGCTGGTCTCAAACTCCTGACCTCAGGTGATCCACCCACCTCGGCCTCCCAAAGTGCTGGGATTACAGGCGTGAGTCACTGCGCCCAGCCCCTAAGTAATTCTAATATGCATCAGAGCTTAACAACCACCAATCTAATGTGTTTACTAAAAGTGTAGATTCTAGGGTCTTATCCCAGACTTCCTGAATCTGAGGCTTTACAAGTGGAGCCTAAGGAAGCCTGCCTTCTAAAATGACTCCCAGTGATCCTGGCCTAGAATTCAACCTCCTCCTGTTGAGTATGGGCAGGACCTAGTAACTCGTTTCTGACAAACAGAATACAGTAAAAGTGAGGAGATGACACTTCTATAATTTGGTTACAAAGGACTGACTTTCATCTTACTCCCCCACCTCACTGTCTGTTCCTGTATCTTTGTTCTGATGAAGCCAGATGTTGCATTGCCCTATGGAGAGGCCCATGTGGTAAAGAACTGAATCCTGCCATTAACCACATAAGTAAGCTTAGAAACAGATCCTTCCCCAATTATGTCTTCAGATGAGGCCCCAGCCCCAGCCAACACCTTAACTACAGCCTTATGAGAGATCCTGAGATAGTGAAGTCATGCTTTGCTCCCCATTCCACAAAAACTATAAAATAATAAGTGTGTTGTTTTAAGCTACTGAATTTGGGGATAATTTGCTAAACAGTGATAGATATCCAATACAGGAGCTAGAAATCCTTTTAATTAATTATCCAGATGGTTCTGATGTACATTAAAGTTTCAGAACGGCTGCAATAAATTTTGGAAAGTGTTATAATAAAAGATCAAATGTCTGGTTACATCCAAGGATCCTGAAGGAATAGATATTAGATTGTAAAAGACAAAAGATCACCAGGTGCAGAAGAAGCCAAGAGATTCTCAACCTAGAACCCTCACCCCTTCACCACTACTCTTTACTCCAGCTTTCAGTTCTCAGCTTAGATAATAATTTTGTTAGGCAGCCTGTAAATCTGTACACCCACGATGAAAACCAGTAGAGAGATTTCTCAAGAAAACTAAAAATAGAACTACAACATGTTCCAGCAATTCCCTATTTGTTATTTATCCCAAGGAAAAGAAATCGGCATATCAAATGGATACTTGCATTTCCATGTTTATTGTGGCATTATTCATAATAGCAAAGATATGGACTCAACCTAAGTGTCCCTCACAGGAAGAATGGATAAAGAAAATGTGTTATATATGCACAATGGAATACTATTTGGCCACATAAAAGAATAAAATCATGTCATTTGCAGCAACATGGATGGAAATGGAGGTCATTATGTTACAGGAAATTAGCCAGACATAGATGGACAAATAACACCTGTTTTCATTTACATGTGGGATCTTAAAAAAATAAAAACTTGATTTCATGAAGATAGAGTGGAATGATAAATATCAGTGACTGGGAAGTGTGTGGTACAGGGCAGGGATACAGAGGGGTTGAAGAGTGGGTACAAACATACAGTTAGAAGAAATAAGCCCAATATTCTGCAGCAGAGTGGGTGACTACAGTTAACCTCAATGTATTGCATAATTCAAAGTAGCTGTAAGAGAGGACTTGAAATGTCCCCAGCACATAGAAACAATAAATACTCAAGGTGATGGATAACTCGAATGCCCTGACTTGATCATTATGTATTCTGTGCATGTAACAAATACCCACATGTACCCCATAAATGTGTAAAATACTCTGTATTGATTTTTTTTAAAAAAAGATCTTTTCTATCTACCACTGGCCTCATGGCAGGTAGCATCTTAGGTGCCCTAAGAGAGCACCTGCCAGGTCCCGAGTTATCCCTGAAGGCAACGCCTGAGACAGAAGCTTGAGTGCAATAGCTTATTTGGGAGGTAATCTCAGGAAATGGAAAAAGGTACTGGGAAGAATTAAACAAGAAGATAAAGCCCTTTCAAATATCAAGAAGAAGAAAATAGCCCATCGCCAAGCTATGAGCAACTGGGACTTAATTCTTCAGAGATGCCCTAAGGAGCTGCTTTTCAAAATTTCCATCCAAAGTATGAAAATGAGGGTCTCTGTCTCCCGTTGGCCAAAAGTGCTTCATGGAGTGTTAAATTTGTGCTCTTCCAGAAATTCCTAAGCTTCCAAATTGTTGAGAGGCTTCACACAGGCCTCCCATGTAGCAGTGGCAGGAGAGATTCATGGCAGACAGCAAGAGACTCAGCTGAGACAAGGGGCTGCCATGCTATACCTGCACAGAGCTGGCACATAGCAATGGATGGAATGACAGGCATTGGGGGTATAGGGTGCCAATGAGAAGATTGCTAGGATACTAGGCACAAGAGGTATCCAATACACCTCATCCACAGTTATATAATTGATTCTTCCATGATTCTCTTTCTTACTAGAATATAAACTCTGGGAAAGGTCTTCTTTCTTAATGTACCCTTATTCCCCCCACCCACCTCAGCACAGTGCCTGGTACATAACTGGATGCCACAGATATTTAAGTACTTAATCTAGCAGCATGGCTTAAAGGGGCCAGCACCTGGGGTGCTGAGATACTGCAGGTGGTTTGAGCATGATGTCAGAGCTGAGCTGTCTGGAGTCTGTGAAATGATAGAGATGGGAATCTGTGGAGACCCTTGAAAGATCCAAATACTCACAGAAAAGACTTGAGCTGGGATCTTCAAGTCTATGAGACTGAAAGGTAGGTAGGTAAAGGCCTAAGAATAGAACCTGAGAGACCAATATAATGACCAGCAGAAAAGAAGAATGTAGCAAATACAGTCGATACCCTGCTCAGATTCCCTTTACCAGGCACTGCCCCATTGTAAGCAGCTCACACCTGCCCCGTTCTCTGGAGAATTGTCCTGGGTGGGCACTACTTATCTCCCTGGAAATGCTTGGGAGTTAGCTCCCTCCTTTACCCACTAGGGAAGTCCCCAGCTCATAACTGATTGATAGCGGGATACAAAATCCCAGCCTCATGCCCCAAGGTAGGAAAAGCCTGTGATGCCATTCATGGTCTCGGGCTCCCCATGCACACAGGCTGGAAGCTAGTCTCCAGCTAAACACACAACTTGATCTAGCTTCTTCCCCAGCGCATCCTGCTTCTCTCAACTTATCATGAGTTCTTCCTGGAAGGCCCACCCTCAACTCATCACTTGCACAGGCTCTGCTTCTAGGGAACTTGACCTAAGATGCGGAATGTCCAAGTTCCCATCACACCAACCATAGCCAAAGGAAGAACTATCCTCAGGGAAGCAGGAGCCCAACTTATGAACACCTTAAATCTCTGGCAAATTTGACTCAGTTCATTAAGCTATTTTTGATGCCACAATACGTCAAGCCTTGTATTAGGAGAGGTAGCATGTGTTATCTTAATTAATCCTCCCAACAACCCTCCAAGATGGGTATATGTGTGGTTTATATTGCTGCATAGACAATTAGCACAAATCTGGCAGCTTAAAACAACACAAATTTGTTACTTCAGGGGTTCTGTGGGTCAGAAGTCTAGGCACAAGTAAGTTAGGCTGTGGTCTCATCTGCAGCTCAGGGTCCTCTTCATTCAGGTTGTTCATAGAATCGTTTCTTGCTGCCATGTGCCTGAGATCATGTTTTCTTGTTGGCTGTCAGCTAGCATGCCTGTTAGCTTTTAGGAGCTAACCTCAGGTCCTAGCAATGTGACCTCCATAGGCAATTTACAACATGGCTTTTTGCTTTTTTCCAGGCCAGCAAAAGAACATCTACTGCATCTTCTTGTCATTTTTAAGGATTCATCTGATTAGGTCAGGACTACCCAGAATAATTTTTTTTATTAACTCGAAGTCAAAAACGGTCAGGGACTATGGTTTTATCTATAAAATCTCCTTTGCCATATAATGTAACAACCCCGTCACATTCATGGATTCTGCCCACATTCATCGGAAGGGGATTATATAGGGCATACTCAATGGCAAATGAAAATCTTGGATATCATCTTAGAATTCTGGCTGTTGCCATATGATTAGTTCCTATCCTTTGTAGATAGGAAATCAAGCACTGGGGTAGTTAAGCTACTTACCTTGGATCACACAGCATTTAAATAAGGGATGGACCTAATCCCTTCTCTCAGCTCCCCTGGGCTGCAGATGAATGGAGTGTGAAGCTAACCCCCATATCCAGACCTCTCTAGCATCCAAAGATATGTATCTTTTTTCTCTAAGGGACAGAACTCACAACAGATGGGGTGAACAAAAGTCTGGGTCAAGGTTCTACCAATTCCAATGTCTTTAGGGGTGAGTCAGGAAATATAAATAAATGAAACATCCATGTATGAGGCAATAGGAAATGGTGGTTACTAGGGCATGCCCAGCTAGGAGACACTTAAATTCCATTAAAATTCACACACACATACATGCAAACATAGACTGTGCCTTTGAAACAAAGCAAACATGCTAGCTGGAACAACCCCTCTAACTAATAATTTGCAAACTCACGTCTAGACTATTTTTCAAAAGATGACTGGCTGAAAGGACCTCGAGGCACAGAAAAGGCAGAAAGAGGAGTCTAGTACATTTGGAGGCAACCCTGATGAATCCTGAAATCAGAATCTCCAACTTTTCATTTTTCTGCCAATTATATCAAAGAAATGCAAAATGAACAAGAAAGATACATATATATTTTTATAAAAATATTTATATAATATGCATAAAGCAAAGGCTGGCAAACTTTTTCTGCAAAGGACCAGAGAGGAAATATTTTAGACCTTGTGGGCCATATAGTCTCTGTTACAATTACTCCACACTACTGTTGTAACATAAAACAGCCATAGGCAATGCACAATGAGTGTGCATGGTTCTATTCCAATAAAGCTTTACTTTCAACAACCAACAGCGGGCCAAATTTCGTGCATGAGCTCTGGTTTGCAAATTCCTGGTATAGAGCATAGGCTTTGAGGTCAGGAGATCTGATTCCAATTGCTGGCTTTTTCTCTTACTATCTCTGTGACTTGGAGCAATTTATTTAACTTTACAAAACTGTTTTTTGTTGATTAAATAGAAATGGCATGTAGCGAATAGCGCTCATGACCACCAAACATCCACATAATCTTGTATCTTTTCCAGCCTCTCTTGCAGTTGGGTTGGGCCATGGACTGAATTCTGGTCAGTGGGATATGGGTGGAAGTGATGTCAGTCACTTTGAGGCCTTACTCTTAAACATATCCAACGAAAGTCCCATTTCCTCCCTTCCTTTATCATAGTGCCCCTGAGGGTCACATGTTCCAGATGATGTAACTGCATCATGGAGGCCACCCAACCCCATCAAACTAAGAGTGAGAAATAGGACTTAATCATATTCAGCCACAATTTGTATGTTGAGACAGCTGGAGCAATTACCATAATACAAATACCTATATGTCAGGGCCTTTGCAAGGATGGCAGGGGACTGGTATATGAAGCACCGAGCCTGGGATTTGACAAAGAGAAGGCACTTAATACATGTTAGCTATCACAATTAATTGATTACAAGATGCATCATAAGTATTTTATGTTTTTTATAATGAAAACTCAGAAATAAGTCAACTAACTTTTCCAAAAATATCAACCTACTGAGATTACTTTAAATGTTTGAAATAACATGTTGATAAGGAAAATGCTGATTTTATGTGTTTTACCTCAAGAAAGGCACCACTTATTAACTTTCTTTAAGAGAAGGAAGAAGGAAAAATGCCCTCTAATTTTTGCATCCCTATTCATCATTTTCTTCACTCAGCACAAGTTTCCTGAGTAGGTCCACACCGTGTGTGCCTTGGGTGGCTGCTAATTCAGCCACGGTCCTGCTTTCCAGTGGTCAGAGTAGGTGGTCACTAAGGCTCTGCCCAGGGTTATCAATCAATAGAACAGAGAGCTCCGTGCTGTGAGCAGGGGCCACAGGCTGTTACTCAAACCCACAGACTCCATGCCCTGAACACAGGTGAGACTAAAGCCTGGCTATGAGTGTCAACACTGCTTCTACCATGGAAAGAATCCATTTGCCAGCACTTTCCAAGTTCAAAGTAGAGGAGGGAAGAAAAAACCCAATTCTTTAAAGGAGAGTTGATATGTTTGTGGGCCAAAGGTAGATTCTGAGAAGGGAACTTTGGAGAGGCAAAATAGGGAAAGCCTGAAGAAGTAAAAACAAGAGCTATAGATATTTCCGAAAGCATGTCAAAAAAGAATAAGGAATCTTTGATCCTGTAGGTGAGAAATGTGGTTGTTGTCAATCATTCCACAACATATACACATATCAAAACGTCACACTGTGCCCCATAAAAATATACAATTATTATCATTTAAGAATAAAATATTAAAATTAATTTAAAATACATGAGAAGAGAACAGTAGGCCACCTTGCAGCTCATGCATGGCAAACTCGGACAGGTGATAAGTCCAAAGCAAGACTCACCACAACCTTCCTTCACATTGACAACCTTTAAAGAGCAGCAGGGCTATTTGAAGAACACACTGCTAAGTGTTTTACCTAAATAGTCCCCTTTAATTCAAACTCACCACAAGTCTGAGAATTAGGTGCATTATTACCTACTTCATCTTCAGATTACAAAAACCTCAAGACTTAGAGACTGCAAGTACATTTCGCTGGGTCATACAGCTGTTAAATCACAGAATCAGGATTTGAATAAAAGTCATCTTGATTCCACATATGGGCCACTCAACTCCTAGGGTCTAAATTCTCATAACCAACACTGAGCAAGCATCCTCATATACTAGGCCCTTTCCTAAATACTTAATGTATCTCATTTCAATTTTCACAACCCTGTGATGTTGGTACCATTATTATTGCCATTTATAGATGAAAAACCAACACTAAGAAAGGTTAGGTGGCTTCCTCAAAGTTAGAGGGCTACCAGGCAAACAGTCGCACTCTAGATTTCATGCTCTTAACAATGACCTAGAGTCTACAGTCTGCAGAGTAGTACAGTCCACCAGCAGGCTGGGGCTCCCTGGGGTTGGACACTCTCCTTGCCAAGACTCTTCGGCCCAGGTCTTTGTCATTTCCTCTGGCCATAGAAGCCTGGGGCCTATGCTCGGGGCACAACCTGACTAGAAGACCAGACCCCTAGAGATTTAGTGAGCCTAATTCTAGTTGACGATGACCTTCCACATGGGCCAATTGACTTTAGTCACATGTAAATGATGGGTTATAAATCAGAAGGCAGGAAGCCCATCGTGAATCATCCATTCCCTCCAAGCTCATCAAGACAGATGTGCATAAATTCTGGACAGGCCGTGGTAGGTACTGTCCTTTAGATTTCCAATTAAATAAGCCCTAACTTTGTTTACTTCTCAGGAGAGAGGCTGTGCATTAATATGCTAATGAGCCATCCAGGAGACGTTCATGGTCCTAGTGCTGGTGTGATCTATGACCCTCTGCTCTTCCGTCCTGTTGAGGATGGGATGGGCCAGGTAGAAAATTCTAGCAGCTCGGTCTGTGAGGGAATGGGGACTGCTTCATTGAAGGGTATCATAGATGCTAAGGGACCACATCACCACCATCTGCAAACATGGGGATGTGAGGATGCTGGAAGCATCATCATCATGTTACACATCCCAGTGTGACTTAGGAAGCCCTGGCCACTATTGTACTACCCAGGGATAACTCTGCCACATTCTGCAAAACATTTTCAGACCATGTTTTCCCAATAGCATTGGTTGGAAGGCAGAGTAGATTCCTACTGAGGAATAACAAGCTTTCTTGAACTAAGCATGGACTTTAGGTACCATTCCTGCCTCTAGTGCATCCTCACTGTACATTTTATTTTACATATCTGCGCCTCAGTTTAATCAAAGGAAATGTAGAAATGTGAGAATGCGTATGACAGGGCTTAATAAGCAAGTCATTGTCTAGTAGACAAGTGTTAAGGTCTATTGGTGAGTACCAGGTCACCATGGTTGACTTTATCCTATCCAGCATTTTTATCAATGATTTGGATGAAAATGTAGACTGCGGATGTGAATCCAAGAGGAAATGAGTGAATGAGATGCAAGAGAAAATAACACAGGGATAAAGGGTCAAACTAATGAAATAACATTCGATAGAAACATTTGCCAAGTCCTGCAATAGGATCCCAAAATCATCTACAGAAACATAGGATGGGGGAGACAGAGCAACTTCTGTGAAATTAAAAATAATATATAGGACATATCAAAGCTTGGGCTGATGATATAGATTTAATATCATTGAATACTCTTATCTGATGGCCAGAAGACAGTATTCACAATATGAATGTTATTAACATTAGTAGAAACATAAAGTTCAAAAGGCAGGAGTTCTATTCTCACCTCTGCACACGGCTGGCACACCCTAATTCTGCAAGTTCAACTCAGGGCACCAGCCTCCAAGAAGGAGGGCACTCCAGAGGGTGCACAGATCCACCAGGGAACAGAAACAGGTCAGGCTGGAAAATGCAAAACAGAAGGTAGACATGATGGATACATTCTAAAAGCCAGTGAACTGCCCTGTGAGAAAGGAAGCAGAGTACATGGATGAGAGTTACAGAAAGGTGAATGTCTTTCCGCATCCAAGACATCCAACCACAGCTTACATGACTTTGGAGGGAAGATGCTTCAGTCCTGGGAGAGTGCAGGTAAAGCCCTGGAACTCTTTGATGGGACAGGAGAGAATAATTCAGGAAGTGGGAAAGGTATTAGAAGCAATCATCCCTAAGGCACTTCTCAATCTGCAATGTTAAGACCTCTGTTCCCCAATAGATTTTTCAGATGATTCATCTTAAAATTATAAATACAACTATATATACAACTACACACACACACACACACACACACACATATATATTCTCAAGATGAGTCCCCTTTCTAGTACAGTATTTTCCAAAATGAGTTCCCTGGACCACCCACTCCTAAAGGATGCTAAAAAGAGTAACACAAGAATTCCACAGTGGAACACTTTGGGTTCACTGAAATAAAGGTGCTTCTTTCATTCAGGACTTAGCAGAGCCTTTAATATGTCAATATGCATTGCAAACCTCCAAGATAGAGTGGGGACAGAACATGCCATGTTCCCCAATTTTAGTGCACTGCAGACCCCTTTGTATTTGTTGCTGCCTGTGTAACATCGAGTGGAACTACAGCACCATCAGCTACAGTTTGAGAGGTGCTACTTAAAAAGGAGAACACTGTCCTTTAGCCTGAGCCCCAGGATAAAGCTGCTAGATTCAAATCCTGACCACTGCATACACACGCTGTTAGGTAGATCAGCCTCACTTCTGTAAGCCTCAGCTTTCTCATATAGAATGGAATAATACCCACCTCAAAATGTTACTCTATTAAATAAGATAATAAGTATAAAGTGCTGAGCACAGTGACCAACATGTGGAGCTCAGTAAGTGTTAGGTATTTTTATTATTGTTGTTAATTCCCCTTCAGTTCCATCCTTGTAGAAAAGTGTCCTGTTTCCCTTGTGCCTCATTTGCCCTTTGATTCATTCCCTCGATGGGCTGTGGAGGAAGATCTGGTAGTTCAAGGCATCCCTGATGAAGTATCAGAGTCTAAACAAGAAAAAGAAACCACTGAGCACTTAAAACAGAGGGACTCCGATGCCAGGAATATGTCGCACGGGTAATGGAAGAGCTGAGAGGCCAAACAAGGGTCAGTGAGTCAACCCAGAGATAAACAACAGGAGGAGATCACCACCACCACTAGGCCAGAGGGTCAGAGGAGGGGTGGGATGACCAGGAGCTAGGATCACAGGAGGTCACCTTCAGGGTCTGGATCCACAGGAGACGAGCTGCTCCTGGAGACATCATCTGAGTCAGAGAGGAGAGGGAAACAGACTTTCCCAGCTCCTCCTGTCTCCATCCTCTCCTCTACTGTCCTCCACTCCCCCGACCAGTGCTTCCCAGTGGATCCCAGCTGAAGCCAGTTGACCTAGGAGCCTGGGAAACGCAGCCCTCTGCTGGCCAAGATGAATGGGCTGTGGGCCAACAATGAATGTGAATTTGCCCCTGAGAGTGTGCAGCCACCTGAACAGTCAGGGGTGGCAGATTTCCCTCAGCCAGAGCAAAGCCTGTGGTTCTGCTGACCAGCTGCAAAAAAAGGAGATTGTCCACATCCAGCTGTTCCTGCCTTCCTAGGAGGGGGTCTCACCTGCCCTTCTCCAGCAGGCCAGCTGGGCAGCTGAAAGAGGGTGGGTAGGTCATTCCAGAGAACCTGTCCTCCAGGGCATCTCAGGGCTTTGCTGCAACACTGCTGTCAAGATACGCTTCCCAGCCCCAAAGCGGGACCAGGAAAGGCTGTGCCGATCTTGGAACTCCTCCGGTGTTTGCTGCCCCGGAGTTATTTTTATATCCCATTTCCTCACATTACGGCAATTTACATACTTCAGCAGAGCACATCAGTGTCCAAAACACAAACCAGGAACAATAACACATCACCAGGAGCTTCGCAGAAACCCCAACCCAGAGGAGCTTTCGGAAATCAGTTGCTAAAACAAGTGGTTCCCTCACTCCGACTGGGAGAATTCTCAGCAACACTTGACAATAAGTGGACGTGATGAGGACCACATAGTGCCATAATTCCTGCCGGATTGCACATTGAAAGCTGCATTCAGCACGCGGAGCCCATCAGAGCGGGCATTGTTGCGATGAATATGAAGGGATTGCGGAGTGAATTGCTGCTTCATTGCCAAGTGCTTCCGATTCCCTGCTCCTGCCATCTGTGTCCTCCAGAAGACACACAGAAGTAAAGGTCCAAATGGGGGCTGGCTACATGCTGGTGAGAAAGGTAGCTCCCCAGGCAAGGGGAGCCCTAAAGAAGGTGAGCAGGGGCATAGGTAGGGGTCAGAAGAGTGCAAGAATATTCATTATCTCTGCATGGTCAAGTTCTAGACTCACAGAAACTTAAACGCATGATCAGATGTAGGAACTTCTCAGCTACTCAAGCATTAATAACCCCACTTTCAGAAACCCAAACACCTGCACTCACATGTGGACATGCATGCGCGTGCACACACACACACACACACACAAAACCCATATACACAAACATTCATACACATCCATTCATTTAACAGCGAGTGTTTGCTCTGTACCAGCGACTATGCTAAGTACATGGCCCCTGCCTTCTTGGAGTTTACCTTCAGACACACAACACATGTACACACACAGGCACACACACATATACACACGGACCCATATATAGAAACACACAGAGACATACATACAGACACACACACACATGCACATACATAAGCACACAGGTCACACATAAACGTACCTGACAAACTGAGATACTCATGCTTTCCCTCCAGTCCGCCTCATTCACATGCACACATTTTATGCACATTTGCAACCAAAACACAACACCAGCCAGAGGGAAGAGGATGCATCAATCAATTATCTAGTTGTACTTTAATTCTGACAACATGGCTCTCTTTTAACTCAGAGGTTGTCAGTCCAAGACTACTGTTATTACCAAGAGCTTGATGTGTCTTTTTTCTATTTGATAGTTCTATATTTAACACTTTTAATTGCTAATATTTCCCATCTGGGTTTAAAATACTGCAGTAAGGTCAGGCACAATGGTTTATGCCTGTAACCCCAGCACTTTGGGAAGTCAAGGTGAGAGGATCTCTTGAGCCCAGGAGTTCAACACCAGCCAGGGCAACATAGTGAGACCTTGTCCGTACAAACGTTTAAAAAAATTAGGCAAGCATGGTGGCACTCGCCTGTGGTCCCAGCTCCTTGGGAGGCTGAGATGGAAGGATTGCTTGAGCCTGGGAGGTGGAAGCTATAGTGAGCTGTGTTCACACCACTGGACTCCAGCCTGGGCAACAGAGTGAGACCTTGTCTCACTAAAATAAAATACTGCTGTGATATGGCACCTGATAATGGAAATACAGCTCAGGGAGCAATTATCCTCTATGGTATAATGCAGCATAATGGAAGGACATTGGCCCCATGAAATTATCCAGGCAGAGCTCTCCCAGGTTTACCAACTTCTATTTAACAATGGCAGCAAAAATAAAAATAATAATAGCTAACATTTACTGAACACTCTCTGTATGCAAGGCAGTGTGTTTAATGCTCGCATGGAACATTTTCATTTCGTTCTCACAGCAATCCCATGAAGAGGGTACTGTTATTACGCCCATCCTGCAGAAAATGAAATTGAAGCTTGGCAAGGTTAGCCAACATGTCCAGTGACACCAGCTAACTGGTAGTAGAGTCAGTATTTAAATCCAGGCAAACTGACCATAGAACTTGATTACTCTTTGTATGCAGCTATTGCTGCAAAATGAATCAGCCTCATGTTATGATGGCCCTTGTGTCTTCTGGGAGCTGACTGGGATCAGCCAGGCAGCTCTCACTTAAGGTTTCTCACAGACAAGGAATAGGATGAGGTAAATGAGACTGTTACCTTGGGCATACATTTTAAAGGGATGCCAAAAAAAAAAAAAAAAAAAAAAACCTCAGTCATTGAGATAAATATTTCAACTGATACCTTTTAAAAATCAAAACTAATGCAAAATTTCTGTGAACAAACATCAAAACTGTAAAGACAGGGTCAGCATTACTACTGTTTCCTTTTGCCCCAGGCTCCTCTATGGCTCTGCTCAGCACTGTTGCTCATTCTCACTATACCTGCCCCAGTCCCTGCCGCCCTCTCTCAGGGAGCTGGAAACAACTGAAGGTCTACTTACTCGTGGCCGGCGCCCAGATCCAGAAGACTCAAACAGCTGGGCTCTGGGACAGCCGGGGTTCCTTGGGCATCTCTCTTTCTACATGATCTCCCCACATGGTCCCTTCAGATGGCAGCCTCAGGGCAGCTGGACCTCTTCATAGAGGTCCAAGGCACCAAGGATTGTGTCTTGAGAGAAAGCCAGGTGGAAGCTGTGTATCATTAATGACTCAGCCTTGGAAGTCCAGAGCATCAATACCATAGGACGCTGTTCATTAGAAGTGAGTGACTAAAGCCAGTTCATATTCAAGGGGAGGAAATAAAGACCCCCACCTCCTGATTTGACACATGTTCTACACCCACCACATTCTCAAACCACTGCCCTGGGAATGGTCAACCCTCTTTCTCTATGCTGGAATACATAGTGAAGCAGCTGCCCCCTTGCTGACACACAATGGGGTGTCCACTTAGGTCACATGTTATTTAAGTGTGAGTACATCTATGTCAAATCCTGCGTGCACCAATAGGAGTTTGCCACCTGTAGGAATATCTGGCCAGGACAACAACATCCAAATTTCAGAGGGTGGCATTGATCTTTCAAGGCTATATTCCCAGGAACTACCCTGCTTCCTTCCTTACTACCAGGTCAATTTAGGAGGTAACAGCAATTTTTTTCAGTCTAATTACCCATCAGCTATTATTGATTTAACCAGAGAGTCAGGAATATTTTTATTTTTGTAATTGTGAATGTTGGTGGAGAGGAAGTCCTCCTCTCCTTGAAGGATAGTAGAGAGTGTCTTTGAATTTGGATGAGTCTCATTGAAATTCCCTTGGTATCACCTCCAGCAAAGTACTAGTGCTAATACAGCTCTTTAATTTTTCTTAAGTATCTTATTTTTCCAACCATAAAATGGGTGCAGTAATGCCAATTGTATGGTTTTATGTAAACTATACAATTGTAAAGATGAAATAAGCCAAGTCCGAAATGAGCTGTAAACAATAGAGTATGTAACAGATTCTCAATCACTGTTAGGACATCTTTTCTTCAATCACCTCGATCCTATTTTTTCCCACCCCTGCCCTGTCCAAAGTTTGTGTGTCTAGCACAAGGATCTCAGCAGCAGAACTGCAAAATTATTTCAGATATGGAAATGACACTATCGTATTGGAGGTGTTTTATCAGAATCTAAAAAGGAAAACAAGCCACAAGCAAAGAGAGTTTATCCCAGAAAATTGGATGTAATGGTGATGAAACGACTGAGAAACCAAACAGAGAGGCAACCCAGAGATTGACAACAGCAGGAAGCTGCGGTCACCAAGAGACAGAGGAAGGAGGTGGGGTTACTAGGAGCAAGGGGCCATGGTCATGCATAGAAAGTATCCCCTAACAACAGGAGCCGTCCAAGAAGCACAGCTGCTACCACCTTAAGATGCAGAGGGGGAGAAGTACCCTGGCCTCTCTCATCCACCAACCCTCTAATTTCCCATCAGCACCTCCTATTGGCTAAGCCCAGCCAGAAACCAGTTAATGTGGGAGTCTGGAAAAGGTAGCTGCAGGTGTCAGCCCCACTATGACACAGAACAGAGCAAAGAAGGATAAGGGATGAATCAGAGCAAACTGGTCAGACACAGCACAGCAGCCATGAAGCTCAGTGATGGGTAACAGTGATTATACATATATGAATTTTAACAAAAATTACTATGTACCAAGCTCCATGATGTCATTTAATCCTCACTACTGCCTATGGCGCAGCAGGTTTCGTTATCCCCATAGCAGACGAAGAAACTGGTGATCATAGAGGTTAAGTTGATTATTCAAGCTCATAAAACTAATAGGAATGAAGCCAAGATACTATTCCAGGCAATCTATCCCAAGACCCCATGCTCAGAATCATTCTATTCAGAACCAAATCATGCACTTTGGAGTCAGACAAACCAGCTTGAATTCCAGATCTCTCATTCTCAACCCTGAATGTTCTTATGTTCTCAGTTTCCTCATCTGCAAAATAGATACACCAGTGGCTTCATCTGTAAAGAATTAATGAGATCAACTACATTTAGTAAGCACTCAGAAGTGTTTTTATTTTCATACTGCTGCTCCTCTGTGAAAATTCAAGATCCTGTCCAAAGGAGCGAGAGGATTCAAGGTTGCAGGAAACCTGTGAGAAAGGAGTTAAAAATCAAAGATGGCTGCAAGAAAAACCCACCCTGAGACTGATGCTTGGTGTGTCTGTGACACATACTGTCCAGCACCTCCCATATCCCCTTGGCACCCCAAAGATCCTACAGCTGCAGTGGACTGTTCCCATCCATTAAGAAGGTTTCTCCTCAAGCATCTGTATCTTTCTACATATGTCTACATACTTTCTGCATAACATGATCAGCCAGTGTGTGTGATAGCCCAGGAATATAAGAGATGCCAGAGGGTTAAGATAAAGAGGAGTGTCTCTCAACCAATGAGAGGCAGGAGCTAGTGGAAAATGCCCCAGCTTCTTTGCCCCTTAGTGAGCATTTACTATGTACGTTAAACATATGTTCAGAGGATCCCCAGCAGAACTGAGCCCCAGTTACCCAAAGTGCTACCAGTCAATGACACACTCACTGATGACACTCTCTACCTTCCTCATTCCCTTATTCGCTGTACTTCCCAAGATCACCTCCCAAACAAACTACCTTCCCCCAAATCCTTATCTCAGTGTCTGCTTTCGGGAGAACCTAAACCAAGATATTCCTCCTTTATACTTTTCCCTACTTTCCAGCCACCTCTCTCTCTCCCTGAGAGAAGCAGAAGCGAGAAACCACTCTACCCAGTTAGTAGTTCATCCTATCTTTGGTGGAGAAATGATGGCAGCCTGTCCTGGGCCCTCCCTGGCAGATCGTACAAATTCCCAGGCCCAACAGGCTACAAATCTGCCCTTCCCCAGTGAATGTTCTTAAGGACTCTGCATCTTGGGGCTAGTTCTGTGTTAGGTCATATACTCACTATAGCTCTTCCCCCAGCAAAAGGAAAAAATTGCATGCACACACTGAGAACTCAGTGGGATCCCCTGTAGAGTCAGGCTTCTGTTTCTGCAAATTATTTTTTGCTAATCAATATGTTTAATAAATAATATTCCAGTTGATTTCATTACTGGCAATACACAAATCAATAGAAGGTTATTGCATGATAACTTCCCATTGATATTGTAATCCTCCTGATTTAATAAATGTTGCTTTTCTGAGGATTGCTGTTTGCATTAGGAATCGAAGGAAGGAAGACAAAAATATAATAATTCCATTGCAAAACTGAGGCTGCAGCTTAATAAGAAAGTGGCACAGAAGTAAGTGGGGGCTCTTCAGCTTCTGTCTACCTTGGCCCAAGTCACAGCCCAGCCCTGCCTGACTCTTTGTTAGCCTCTTTGGTTGGACTCCAGAACAAAATGAAGGAAAAGTCTTGGCCAGAAGGCTTTCCAAACATCCCTTATCAAGGGTGTAACCTTTATTTTCCTTTGAAAATCATGGCCAGGAACTCCTTTATGAATGAAAATGCCAAACAGGATGAAGATAAATGGTGCCAAACGATAACCTTGAGGGTTCAAATCTGCTCTCAAATCCTGGTGTGCCAAAGCCACAGGGAGCCTTGGCTATTGTCTAGTGTAGAGTTTCAATTATTAGGCCATGAGTAATAGCATCAGAATCACTGAGAAAGTTTATTATAATGCATATTCCTGTAGCCCCAATCCCAGAGATGATGGATTAGTATGGCTCAAATAGGGCCTGGGAAAATGCATGTTTAAAAAAAAATTATTGAAGCATAAAACGTTATTAAAGAGTAAACTTTAAAAGACAATCATGACTCTTTGGCAATTATAAAATGAAAATATGTTGAGGATATTTAACTTATTAATTAACTAGAGAATCAGTAAGATGTTATGTTGGGTTCAAAGGATAACTTAAAGTATTACACTTTTATAGTTCATGCTGAAATGAATTTACAAATAGATATAAAACTGGCTTTAAGGGTGCTGAAGAGAGATTATCCCTGTATCACCACACAAAATGTCCATGTCTATGGGCAACTATAATTTGCATTGCTTTCAGTTAACTGCAACTTACAAAGGTGTTAAAAAAAAAAAAAACTCAAAGATATTAAAGGTCACCAAGCCCTTGTAGAATCTGTTAATTCTAGCCTAAAGTTGCCTCCTCCTTACCTGTTTTAAGTTCAGTCTAAAGTTATCTTAGGACATCATGAACTATAACCTAAATGGAATTGTAAACAGACTGTAGCCTACTCTTCTGCCAATCACTGATTTTTGGCCAATCAAATGTGGTCAACTGTTTAAACTGTGTTCAAACGAGGCAAACACTGAGCTGTAACCAATCTGGCTGTTTCTGACCTCGCTTCTATTTCCTGTATGTCACTTTCCTTTTCCTGTCCATAAATCTTTTACCACCATGTGGCTGTACTACACTCTCTGAGCCTACTCTGGCTTGGAAGGTTGCCCAATTCTCAAGTCATTCTTTGCTCAATTAAACTCTTATATAACTTGGTTGAAGTTTTTCTTTTAACAAATCACATTTCCCAGAAAGGTACCACAATGCAGTTCTGACTCTCAGTACTTAGAATCAGGTCAAATTCCACAGGTGAAGGACATAGTCCTCAACAAGACTGCCCTCACTTAAGACACCAGCCACAAGCTTGAAAGTCTCCAGGGTATCCACACTTCTGACTATCTACAAATTCAGAGGTCCCTTCAAATTCAGTAATCCACTGGAACAGCCCACAGAACTCAGGAAATTGCTATACTTATGATTATAGTTTTATTATATAGGATTAAATCAGGACTAGCCAAGAGAGGAGACCAGACCCACAGTGTGAAATCTGAGAGGACCTCAAACACAAGGCTTCCATGTCCTCAGGACGTGCTACCTTCTTAGCAGATAGATGAGTATCACCAACCCGGGAAGCTCCCCTGAGTTCCAATATCCAGAGTTTTTACTGGGGTTTCACTATAGATTGAATAAATAATTGACCACATCACTGAACTCAATCTCTAACCTGCCTCCACTCTTCAGAGGACAAACTGACATCACTTCACTAAAATCTCCAATCTTTTAATCACATGGTTGGTCTTTCTGCTGTGTCCAGCTCCCATCCTGAAATCATCTAGGGACCAGCATTAGTCACCTCATTAGCACGAAGCCAGGTGTGCCTGAGATGCCAACCATGAAAAACAAACACATTTTTAACACTCCAGAAATTCCAAGGGATTAGTGGCTCCTTCCCCAAAACAAGGAACACAGGCCAACCAAAGTCTTTATTACACAACAGGTGTGTTAGACACCTTGATTTCTTTTAAAAATGCCCACTTATATTTTGGTCCATTTCAAAGAATTTAATGTTTTCTCTATAACACAGAAAACCATACAAACCATAAGTGAATAGTTTCAAGAATCTTCAAAAGTGAGCACACCCATGTAACCAATAACCAGGTCAAGAAATGGAGCATGATTAGCACACCAGGAAAAAAATCCTTCCTGTCACCCCTCTCCCAAGGGTAACCACTATTAAAATTCCTAACACCATAGATGCCTCTTGTCAGTTTTGCTAACTCCCTATAAATATAATCATTCAGTATGAACTCCTTTGTATCTGGGCATCTTTTACTCAACATCCTCTCTGTGGGTATAGTTGTAATTTGTTCATTCGTATTACTATATAGTTTCACACTGTGTGGAAGATACACACCTTTCAGGGATAAAGTCAAGTTGGAGAACTGGATTTTGTCCAGCACCATCCCTCTCCCCATTTTACAGAAGCTGAAACCACAGTACCAAGCAGGCAATGTGATTTTTCAAGACAGAAACCTCATTTGGGCAAAGGCTGCTGTTACCTCAAGGACCATCAAAGCCCTCATGGGTGGCGGGGTGAGATCAGGGCAGCTTGGGATGGAACTGCCCAGTAATTAGTAGGACTAAGGCTGGGAGTCATAGGGCAGGGCAGCTGAGCAAAGATGGCAAGATGTGGGGGAAGAACAAAGGAGAAAAGCAAAGGATGGAAGATAGGGGAGAGAAACAGCAAAGGGAAAGGAAGAGGAAGGAAGAGCAACAGAGTGAAAAAGGGAGACATGGAGAGACTTAAAGTGAGAAGGTGGGGCTGGGAAAAAGGGAAAAAAAGCAGAAGGGACAGACGGGCTCAGATCAGAGATGAGGGCTCCTGACATCCCCAATACTCTGCCTTGCAAGTGTGGGAAGCTATCAGCCCCCTGGAACTCTCCTCATTTCCCTGGCTCCTCCATGGGGTCTGTCCTCTCTGCATCCATCCAGTAACTAGGTCACACACACACCTGAGGGGTATCGTGGGGGTGATGGTCTTCTCCCCAGTACACTGGAGAGCCAATATTGTGCAGAAGCTCAGTGCTGCCATCCAGGGTCTAACTGCCTCCCTGAAGGTAAAATGTGCTCTTTCTATAGTAGAAAGCCCAGGACAAAATGCCAATGCTCACCTCTGACCCCTACATAAATGTAGATGCCCAAACACTCTCAGACATGAGAGGAAGAATCAAAGGAAGGAAGATACTTTTACTGAGTGGCTACTAGGGACTTCCCCTAAAAACTGTCATGTTTAATCCTCACAACAACCAGATGAGTTAGCAATATTCAAATTTACTTTTCGGAAAAAGAAATTGAGCTTAAGATAGGTTGAGATGCTGTCTGGAGTAGAACAAGAATAAGAAGAGCTTGACTTCAGAGTTGTGTGAATCCAGGACCCATTTGTGTGCATGTGTGTGTGTAAGTGTGGATGATTTTAGTATAGCATAGCATGCCTGGGCCTGGCTGGCTAAACCTCAATTCTGACTTCAATACTAACTAGCCAAGTGAACTTGGGAGAATCTATTGATCTCTCTAGATCTCAATTCTTTATCCATAA
This sequence comes from Plecturocebus donacophilus, assembly GCA_004027715.1. Classification (NCBI taxonomy): domain Eukaryota; kingdom Metazoa; phylum Chordata; class Mammalia; order Primates; family Pitheciidae; genus Plecturocebus; species Plecturocebus donacophilus. The sequence continues at coordinate 42,304 of PVKP010002256.1, forward strand.
CAGGAGGATAATAATAGTTCTTACCTCGTGGGGTCATTGTGAGGAAGACATGATAACATACAGCTAAAGTGCTTAACAATGTTCTTGGCACATAGCAAGTCCTTACTTTGAGTTATCATTATTGCTATCTCCATTTTTATTATTGTTATTATCTTCACTGCCATCAGTATCTTTGATACTATTACAAAGTATCAGTCTAGATAAATCTGGGGAGTCCCTCAGCACCCATCAGTCAGTGTGTGAAGCCATTCCTTGATATTCCCCAAATGCCAGGCCAAGTGGAAACCAAACCCCAAGCAAAGCAGGTCCTGGGTAGGGGAAGTGCCTGTGTGCAGCCCCACTCATTCTACTTGTTCTGTCTCTACTTCTCTTTAGCTTCACTATGTAAACTGACCAAGGTAGCAACCCCAAGTCCAAGCTGCCTCTTGTCCCTTTAGTTCAGCTTCTATAGATAACTAGTTCCATAATTGTTCTCCAATTCATAATTGCTAAGAGATGATCTAGATGGCTCCATTTATCCCTTCCAGCTATGCTGGACAAGTCACAATGTATTCGTTCGTTTTCACACTGCTGATACAGACATACTCAAGTCCGGGAAGCAAAAGAGATTGAATTGGACTTAAAGTTCCACATGGCTAGGGAGGCTTAAAAATCATGGCGGGAGGTGAAAGGCACTTCTTACATGGTGGTGGCAAGAGAAAAAATGAGGAAGAAGCAAAAGAAGAACCCTCTGATAAACCCATCAGATCTCATGAGATTTACTCACTATCATGAGAATAGCACAGGAAAGACTAGCTCCATGATTCAATTACCTCCTCATGGGTCCCTCCCACAACACATGGGAATTCTGGGAGACATAATTCAACCATATTATTCTGTCCCTGACCCCTCCAAATCTCATGTTCTCACATTTCAAAACCAGTCATGCCTTCCCAATAGTCCCCCAAAGTCTTAACTCATTTCAACATTAACCCGAAAGTCCACAGTCCAAAGTCTCATCTGAGACAAGGCAAGTCCCTTCCACCTATGAGCCTGTAAAATCAAAAGCAAGCTAGTTACTTCCTCGATATGATGGGGGTCCTGATATTGGGTAAATACAGCCATTCCAAATGGGATAAATTGGCCAACACAAAATAGTTACAGGGCCCATGCAAGTCTGAAATCCTGCAGGGCAGTCAAATCTTAGAGCTCCAAAATGATCTCCTTTGACTCCAGGTCTCACATCCAGGTCACACTGATGCAAGAGGAAGGTTCTCATGGTCTGGGGTAGCTACACCCCTCTGGCTTTGCAGGGTACAGCCTCTCTCCTGGGTGCTTTCACCACTGGCACTGAGTGTCTGCAGCTTGTCCAGGTGCATGGTGCAAGCTGTAAATGGATTTGCCATTCTGGGGTCTGGAAGACAGTGGCCTTCTTCTCACAGCTCCACTAGGCAGTGCCCCAAAAGGGACTCTGTGTGGGAGCTCCGATCCCACATTTCCCTTCTGCACTGGCCTAGCAGAGATTCTCCTTGAGGGCCCCACCCCTGCAGCAAACTTTGGCCGGGGCATCCAGTCATTTTCATATATCTGAAATCTAGGCAGAGGTTCCCAAACTTCAATGCTTGACTTATGTGCACCTACAGGCTCAACACCATGTAGAAGCTGTCAAGGCTTGAGGCTTCTACCCTCTGAAGCCACAGCCTGAGCTCCACATTGGCCCCTTTTAGCCACAGCTGAAGCAGATGGGACACAGGGCACCAAGTCCCTAGGCTGCACACAGCATGGGGACCCGGGGCCCGGCCCACAAAACCACTTTTTCCTCCTGTACCTCTAGGCCTATGATGAGAGGGGCTGCTGTGAAGTTCTCTGATATTTTCCCCATGGTCTTGGGGATTAATATTAGGCTCCTCTCTACTTACGCAAATTTCTATAGCCAGCTTGAATTTCTCTTCAAAAAATGGGTTTTTCTTTTCTACTGCATTGTCAGGCTGCAAATTTTCTGATATTTTATGCTGTTTCCCTTTTAAAAGGGAGCTTTTAACAGCACCCAAGTCACCTTTTGAATGCTTTGCTGCTTAGAAATTTCTTCTGCCACATCCCCTAAATCATCTCTCTCAAGTTTAAAGTTCCACAAATCTCTAGGGCAGGGGCAAAATGCTGCCAGTCTCTGTGCTAAACCATAACAAGCATCACCTTTGCTCCAGTTCCCATCAAGTTCCTCATCTCCATCTGAGACCACCTCAGCCTGGACCTTATTATCCATCTCTATATCAACATTTTGGGCAAAGCCATTCAACAAGTCTCCAGGAAGTTCCAAACTTTCCTACATTTTCCTGTCTTCTTCTGAGTCCTCTAAACTGTTCCAACCTCTGCCTGTTACCCAGTTCCAAAGTCATTTCCACATTTTGAAGTATATTTTCAGTAACACCCCTACTCTACTGTTACCAATTCACTTTATTAGGCTGTTTTCATGCTGCTGATAAAGACACACCCAAGTCTGGGAAGAAAAAGAGGTTTAATTGGACTTACAGTTTCACATGGCTGGGAAGGCCTCAGAATCATGGCAAGAGGCAAAAGGCTCTTCTTACATGATGGCAGCAAGAGATAACATGAGGAAGAAGAAAAGGAGAAATCCCTGATAAACCCATCAGATCTCATAAGACTTACTCACTATCACAAGAATAGCACAGGAAAGACCAGCCTCCATGATTCAATTACCTCCCCTGGGGGTCCCTCCCACAACGCATGGGAATTCTGGGAGACACAATTCAAGTTGGGATTTCAGTCGGCAACAGCCAAACCATATCACATAACTAACTTACCAAGTTGTATGTGAACTGCCTTTTAGTTCATGAATCTAGTGTGGTCCCAGTGGAGTCATGCTAGAGTCTATGAGAGAAGACTAGAGCAAGTATGCAGAAAGGAGGAGAGGAGGCCTATTTCTGCAGAGCCCAAATGCATTTCTTTTCTCAGTTTTCTGCATAGTCTATCTTTAGGTAGTTGATGCTGTTGGTACTAAGTCTTCATCTCCTTGCCTAGGCTGGTGCACCCATCACCTGGCTTCTGCCCACAGGGCTAGCCTCCTTGCCTTAAGGTGGTATCAGTTCTATAAAGCTCTTTATACATGAGAGTTCCCTATGGGATCAGGCTGAAGCTCAGTTTCACCTAGAGAATACATCCTCTCTTAGCACCGTCTCCTGCCCTGCCCTGCTTCCCTCAAGTCCTTTTCCCAAGAGTGCTTCCTCATTACATCATTTGCCCAGGGAACCCTGCCTCGGGCTCTGCTTCTAGGCAGCCTGAGCTAAGATACCTTATTATTTATCTTCTCACTTCAGCTGCTCTGTCTGGATTTCTAGCTCCTGCCAATCAGAGCTCTGGGGCACTTCTTTAACTAGTTAGCAAACTGTAAGCTTTCTCTACAAATCATTATATCAAGGTGTCTCCTACACCACATGAATGGCTTTTAGTAATTTATTTCAAGGTTGCCCCAACATTTATTTAACTATTTGCCTGTTGTTAAACATATAGCTCTTGCGATTTTCTGTTATATGCAATACTGTGATAAAGACTCTCAACGTTCAAAAAATAAAATCTGTATGTAAATAGTCCCATTTAGTATGTTTGGTCAAGGCAAAATCTAAATCTCCCCTTTTCTCTGCTCTTTAAAGGGATGTCTCCCCATAAGCCCCACCATCACTCCATGCCCCGACTCTTTCCCAAGTAGAGGTGGAAACAAACGTCACTGTGTGGAACCTGGGCCTCTGGCCTGGTTTTGAGCATTGCACTAGCATCGAGCAAGGTGTAACTGGTTTCACGTGGTTCTTTGGGGTGTCCCATTGGTACCCATGACTGAGGTGCACAGCCACAACCTCTGGTCATAAAGTCCCCCACAGGATAGGATCTTTGTCCTGATCCCAAACTCCTCATGTCCACAAGAGCTCTCAGCACATGTCCCTACTGCAGCATATAGGATCTCTCAGGTGCCACAGCAGTGTTGGGGCTGTCCTAGGCATGTCTTCCGTTCTGAACTCTTCCCTTACTCATTTCTAATTTAACCTCCAGCATCTTGCTGAATTCATGACTTTTCAAAGGTGCTTGGAACATTCCCATGCAATACTAAAATCCTTGAGGAATAAATTCTCCTATTCGTTGAGTTTTCCTAGAAATGTCTGGATGTTTCAAACATACACTGGGTTTCCTACATTCACAATGGTTTTTTTGTTTTGTTTTGTTGTTGTTGTTCTAAATGGAATCTTCTGTTTGCTTTCAGAGAAGCCTCATAACCTACCCCTCACGGTGGAAAGTTCCAAGGAAGCAAATTGATAAAGAAATAAAAGAAAACCGTTAACTGCCCCCAACAAAAGAATAAATATGTTGGGAAACATTTTTAAAACATTAAATCTTGCTTTTTAATTGTAATTGTCATGATGATTATACTAACCATTGTCACTTATTGACTATCTTTTAACTGTTTGCTCTTTACAAATATCTCAAGTCTTCTGCCAAGTCGAAAATTTTAATCCCCATTTGACAGATGAGGAAAATGAGGTCCCATATGGTTAACCTGCTTGAAGTCAAGTCCATGAGGGCCGTGCTGGAATCAAATCTATCCTAACTCTAGAACTCTTCATCTTCTACTTCTCCAGATTTCATGGATTATTAGGACTTATTATTACTGTTTTTATTATGATATTTGAGAGGAAAATGCAGTCTTATCTCAGGCACCCAAAGTGAAGGGTGGATCTGCAGTGAAGGCTTTCCCTGGCCACCAAATTCTGTTTCTGCTCTTTAAGTCATAGGATCTTCCTTTTCCCCACTGGAATTTCCTGGAAAGGGTAGGGGGAAGTGCCTAGCCAAAGGGGTTCTTTTACCATTCATTGCAGCCCAGAGTCAGGGTGAACTTTAGTGTGAAACCCACAAATGGGATCAGTTTGACAAAATCCTTCAGAGACACCTATAGGGCAGATCCCTTTAGAAGAAAAGTGGAGGTCTTAAGGGAAGCAACCCTGTGGGTTATGGGCAGAGTAGCAACTGTCCTCCAGACTGGGACTTTTGAGAGTCAAAGAGGGAACTATGAAAAATTGCATAGGACAACCTGCATGAACGTGGACTGACCCAGGATAACCAGGGCATATAACCACCCTGGTCATAGAGACAGAGCCAATGAGAAACAAGAATAGAGCTCCCCGGAGCACTGTAAGTATCCACAGAACATCTAACTACAGGACTTTCCCCCTCAGCTATTAGCATTATTATTGCCCTTTAAATATGTCATAGTCAAAGATTTGTCTCATTCTTCAGTTTGATTGCCATTGATTTTTGAAGCCCACATCTTCTTCCCCAGGGAAACACATCTTCAGCCAAATGATAGAAGGAAATGGAAAAGAAGGATTCAATTTATAGGCACTCATTTTATAGGCATTGTTTTAGGGATACAGCTGGTCTCAAAGCAGCAATTCTCAAAGGGTGGTCCAGGAACCACCTGCATCAGAATCACCTGGGATCTTGTAAAAATGCTAATTTTTATGTCCCAAGGAAGACTTACCACATCAGAATCTCTGGGGATGGACCTAGGAGATGTATATTTTTAACAAGTCCTCTAGAGGTTCTTATGTGTACAGCAGGGCACACAAGACACCACCTTACCAGGAAATCCAGGTAGCCTGCAGGTGATCACACCCTGATTCTGCTCCCCGTACATCAGGCTGCAAAATCTCAGGTCTGAGATGGCTTGCCAAAGGCTGTGTCACCTCCTGCTCTCTCAGAAAAAGATTCCTGGCAACACCCCGCTCGAGTGTCATGAAGAGCCCCTAAATCCCCAGTGGATCTGTCAGCCCTGGTTTAACAGTGTGCAGAGGCGTCTAGGTCTCGGGCAAGCAGTGGGCAGGTTTTTGGCTGTGGCATCTGCCAGGAGGAGCTGGTAATAGGTCTGATTTATGACACTCAGCATGGGACCTGGCTGCTGAGCTCAATCACTGTGGCTCCCCACGGTGGGGTTCATGTGCTGTAACAGGCCTGGAAATTGGAGAGGAATTTACCTCCTGCTGCCGAACATTACATAACAATCAAGGGAAACAAGCAGAGGCAGGAGGGGGCCTCCTCAGCTGGCACTGACAGCCTGGCACGGCAAAGGAGGTAGGACTGGGAGTAGTCTGCTAGGGTTCTCACACCCTCGGCAGCCTTGCGAGCGGGTTGCAGGGTGGCCCCATCAGAGCTGGCATCAGAGCCGACCAAGATACAAGCATCAGCTCAGCAACTGGGGAGGGAGGGGAGACAGGCTGAGAGCAGGAAAAGAGCTGTTCTCTAAACTCCTGTCAGCCAGCCCAGTAGCTCCAATTCTAACGACATTTACTGAACATCCACCAATTAATACCTTCCTGATTTGCATCTGGGAATAATTCAAATAGGATCTGAGACTGACATCTGCAACGTAAGAGGGCATGGAACAAAATGAAGATGGGCAGGGAGAAGAGACCCAGATCAGCACAGGCCCATAGGTCACGGTGGGGAGCTTGGATTTTCTTCCAAGTGCCCTGGACAGTTGCTGAAGGACATTCTTTTGTCTAGATCAGCTGCCTCCCTGGAATTGCCCATAAGGTTAAGGGGCATGTGACAGCTGATTATGATAACTGAGTTCTGATGAGCTCGCATGGAACACAAGTTTTTAATCTATTTATTAAAGGAGACGCAGGTAGGTGTGTACATTGGCACCTTTGAAAAGCAATGACGCACTGTCTAGCACTCATCAGATGGGGGATAAAACTTCCATTCTGACAAGGTGGCTGGGCCTTGCAGACACTCTCCTACCCTGAATGAACCATCAAGACAGGATTCCAAGTACCACTCTTAGCTGCTGACTTCATGACCCACAAAATGTGCTGGCCTAGAAACCTACCACTTACTTTTCAATAAAAGAATTTTATCTTCTGATGAAATCTTACATAGAAGTCCAATGTATGAAATGCATTTATCACCATTGAAATTAATGATTCCTCTGTTGTCTGACATCCTGACTAGACACATACTCCTCTAAGTCAGGGAACGTATCTGCTTCCTTCATTAGTATATTTCCAGTACTCAAAGAGTATCTGGCATGCAGTGGACATAGAAGCATTTGTGCAATCTGGAAAAGAATGGGATTAAATCAGATACACTTCTATTAAGGTATCGATATTAGATGACCCCAATTGCATCTAAAACAGGCCTTGCGATCAGTGCCAGGAGTATAATAGTAAACAAATTCATCACAGCCTTTCCTCTATTTTGCTCCTAGTATAATAAGAGGAAATTAATATTAATAGATGTAAATTTGCAACTGAGGTGTGTGCTGGCAAATAGAGGTAAGAGGACTATGAATATAGAGAAGGGAAAACTAACCTAGCCAGCAGAAGGTCAGGAAAGGCCTCCTGAAGAAAGTGTTATTTAAGCTAGGACCTAAAGGACAAGTAATAGTTAACTGGATAATTGGGACAGGAAGGATGGAATTGCATTTCGGTCAGAGAGAATGGCATCTGCAAAGCCCCCAGTAGAAGGAATATGACCTCCTGATCCTGTCTTTCAATCATAGCATTTCTACCTTCCTCTGATTTTACACATTGGACTTTCAGGATCACAATCCTTTAGAAAAAAAGTGTTTGACGACTAAAACACAAATAATGAAAGTTGAGCTGACCAAATGACCTCAGAGGGCCCTATCAGCTCTTAAAACCTCTCTACATACAGGCTCAAGAGAGTGGGGCAATGGGGCAATGGCCTGTATGCCCAGGTCAAGGCAAGAGGTCGGGAGTCAAAAGTGACTGACCAGACCCACAACACTGAGTGGGGAGCTGTAGCTAATGAAAGAACAATGCTCATTCATTTGTTTCTTGTTTGCTTTTTTTCCTCTACATTCTAGATGCACGTTAACTATTCTGGTTCTTCTTAAATGAGTTCAACATCTTAAAGTGAATTCCTTTTGCCTTTACAAGTTACAAATGCAATCTGTTAAGCTCATTTCATACATTCATTCATCAAATAGTCACTGAAAATATACTTTAAGACCTGTCCTCGGTTAGACATGCGATATGGAGATAAATAAGACATGGTCTCTGCCTTCATTAAGATCAAAATTGTACATATGTAACAGAGATCTACCATGGCAATATTTAAGATTACATGTCTGCTGCTGCCCAAGTAATGTGCTGGACACTTTACATGCATTATCTCCTGCAACTTCCAACCCTGTTTCAGATTTGAAAATTGAGTTTCAGACAGGTTAAGCAACTTATCCACGGTCACACGACAAGTAAGTAGGAGAACCAGCATCCAAATCCAAGTCCATGTAACTCCAGAGCCTGTTTTCATGATTACCACAGGCTAACACTTCAAATAAGGAGACAAATGAAGAAAATAAAATCACAAAGAATTAAAAGAAATCATAGGTAAATGTTTACTGAATCTTGTTTTGAGGGGGATTTTCAAAGTATAACAGAAAAGGAAAATATCAAAAAGGAGATTGATAGCAATGACTACTTAAAATTTCAAAACTTCTACTTATCAAAAATACCATATAAAACTTTGAAAGGAAAATGAAAAATGGCAAAAAAAAAATCTGCAACATGTCTAATAGACAAAATTTTAATAGCCCCACTATTAAAAGTTGTTATAAATTGGTACATAAAAAAAAGATATTGTCCAAGAGAAATATGAAGATACAATTTTCAAAAAAGGAGAAATTGAAAATGACCAATAGGCACACCCAAAATTATTATTAAACTATTAGTCATAAAAAAATAATTTAAGAAATAGTGGTATATCCCTTTTATACTGTGAAATTGGCAAGAGTTTAAAAAATCAAAATAATTCTAGTGTTGATTGATGAATGTGCTGTGAAATGAACCTGAACGTACACTGTATCAGTAAGTATCGAGTAAGCATTTGACAACATGAGTTAAGAACTTCAAAAAGGATTATAACCTTTAACTCAATCATTTTACTTTAGAAATTTATCAAAGAGACAGACAAAGATGCATATAGCAAGATGTTCACCACGGCATTATTTATATTGTGTAGAAACTATAAATCAGGTTAAAGTCCACAATTTTGGTGTATCCAGATGGTAATATGCAGCGGGTGAGAATCACATTTTTGAAGACTACTTAGTACCATGCTCCATCTATTTATCTATCTAGAAAGAAATATGCTAAACCTACTGTTGCAATGGCAAACTGGTGGTGGGATTCGAGATGATTTTTATTTTCTTTATACTGCTTTTCTCCATTTTTTAAATTTTCTGCAATTTATCGGTACTACATTTGCAATAACATATATACATATATACGTATTTCTTTTACTTTGTAAATAAGCATGTACCAAATTCAGCTCTCCTTTTTCTTTGCTCAAACTACTTCATCCCTTTCACTCCCTTCTGCAGTTGACAAACCTCAGAGTCACCTCCAACTGTTCCTTTCTTGTTTCATCTCTCTCCCTTTACCATTCCTACAACTTTATTACTTCACTTGGGGTTCTTGTTGCCTTGTGGCTAGCCCATGGAAATATCCTATTAACTGATGCCCCCGTTTCTAGCTTCCAACCCAGCCCCACTCCTGAACTCTCCTCCCTCAAATTCAGTTTACATTCTGCTACTAGATTGATCCCTTCTAACAAAGATAGTAACAGTATCCTGTCACTGCCCTGCTCTAAAACAGGCAGTATGTTTTAGCTCTCTACTTCCTAAGGATAAAATCCCAAAAATCCTTTACCTATAGTATAAAAGTAGGAGCTAGGGAAGGAGGAGAAGTTTTAGATTACAGCTATCACAGTCTTGACTTTTTATATAAAGTTCTGAGGCTAAACTAATTTTTTTAAGAAGTATATTAAAGTACTTTTTTCCTGGACGTAACATTCCCTTCCATATATCAGCCACCAATGCTCCACCCAAACTACTTTCCTCCCAGCTTTTCATATGACTCCACCCAGCACCTAGTAGGTGCTGAGTTGCGGATATGGGCGATGCAGATGTTGTGAGACCTGGACACAAGCTAGCACCCCGTGACCCTGGCCTCACAGAGTCTTCTCTTTTACTATAACATTGAGATTCTTTCTTATTTAAAGGATGTGAAGGGGCTATGACCTGAAAAAAAAAAAAAAAAAGAAATCAATGATTCTCTGCTAATAAAGGTTCTTATGCGGTAAATGTGCTCTTGGGAAGCCAGATCCTGCCCTTCTCCACGGTTTTGGCCTGATGCCCTGGAGTGATTTACTCTGCGGTAACATGATGGAGCCTCCACCATGGAAGGGAATTAAATAAAAATGCAATAAAAGAAGACAAAATCAATCTGCTTACAGTTTTGTTTAATAAAAATTCATGAAGGATGGGCAGGCAGGCCCATAAGCAATGTCCCAGCTCTGCCCAGGGGCTGACTGGGGACATTCACTCGGGCCTCAGGCATGGGGCGGGGGCTCAGCTGAAAACCAGCTGAGCAAATCTCCTACCTTGCAAACCGCTGCAGGCTGTGGTCCTTCTGTCAGGCCAGAGAGCCAGTCTCATCTCATTGTAAGACAGGAAAACCAGGTAGGGGTATGTTAACAGAAGAATTCTTGAAAGCCAAAGAAAGATAAGAGACTTTTTTTATGGGACTCATCTCCCTAGAAACCAAGAAGTTCCATGTGCTCTGGAGCAATCTAAACTGCCTCTCAGGCCTGATGAAGTATTTCTTACAGTAGAAACTATTTCTGTCCATAAACCATTTCTTTAAATCATGTGAGCCTACCCAAAAGCTTCTCCATCTTTGGGTGGAAGTACCTGATCAAAGACTTCCAATGATGTATAAGAGATCAGCACACTCCTGCATGCAGGCCACATCTGACCCACCACCTGTTTTTAAATAAACCTTTATCGGGACACAGCCATGCACATTTATTTACATATTGTTATGACTGCTTTTGTGCTACAGTAACAGAGTTGATTAGTTGTGACAGAGTCCTGCAAAGCCTAAATATTTATTATCTATCTTGTCCTTCATGAAAAAGGTTTACAGACCTTGGATCTCTATTTTAAGGATTCTCACTCACCCACCACACTAACTCATTTGTCCATTTAACAAAAGCGTCCTAAATTCTCACATGCCATGTGCTATCCTGAGACATCAGAGAGAGCAGAGAAGATCTGAGTCCTTGCCTTCTAAAGGACTGTGAAGGTTTTCTGTTTTTGCATACCAAATTACCACAAGCTTAGTGGGCTAAAATAATACCATTGATTATTTCACAGTTGTGTAGGTCAAAATACAGGTGAACTCAGCTGGGGTCTCTGCTCAGTGTCTCACAGACAGAAATTACGGTGGCAGCCAGGGTAAGCTTTGGAAGCTCAGGGGAAGAATTTGATTCTAGCTTCATTGAGGTTGTTGGAAAAATCCAGCTTCTTGCAGCTCTAGATCTGGACTCCAGGGTTTCTTGCCAGTCAGAGGCCACTCTGCTGCAGGGGCTCCACATTCCTGCTCACAGGCTTCTCCAGCTTAAAACCAACAATGGCACACTGACTCCTTCTCCTACTTTGAGTCTTTCTGGCTTCCCCTTATGCCAAGTGCTGGATAAGTTTCTCTACCTTTAAGGGCTCATGTGATTTCATTGAATCCACCTGAATAACCCAGGATATCTACCTATTTTAAGGTCAACTTGCCATAAAACATAACATAATCATGAGAATAATATTTCATTGTATTTATCACAGGTTCTGGATATTAGAACGGAACCTTTCCAAAATTCTGCCTACCATGGGGAGTAAGTAGTAGGTAGGCTAACTATAAATAGCTGTAACAAACAGACTCCCACATTTCAGTAGCTTAAAAGCAAGATCGACATTATAATTATTATCACATAACTGTCCAGGGCAGAGGTTCTAAGTGGGTGGAATTCTGTTCTATGAAGTCATTCAGGACCCCAGGCTGATAGTGACCTTGTCATCTTCAAGAAATGGCCTCCAAGACTACTTTTTGCCATCCCAATCGGCCAAAAAAGGAAAAAACACAGGGGGAAATGTATGGGAGTGGGGGGCATATGGAGATGGCACAAAGCACTTCTGGTCATATTCTACGGGAAATAAATAAGTCACATAATCACATCTAACTTCAAGGGAAAATTTTAAAAAAATGTAGCTGAGTAACCATGTACTCAGCACTTCTATTAAAACAAAGGAAAGAGAGTATAGATTTTAATGGTCAGTAGCTGTTTCCTGTTCAGGTAAGAACAAAGGAATCAACAGCTATGAACTGATATCTGATTACAGCTTTGGTCACTGAGGCCATATGTGTTCAGATGTTCTAATTTTCTACATATTAGTTATTAGATTTTAAAATATCTAAATTGGTTCTGCTTAAGAAATTAATTTTAAAAAGAGAATGCATACTAAAATAGCTAGATACAAAAAAGTAGTGGATACCAAAAGAGAAGTACAAATGAGACATAAAATTATGAAAAGTAAACCTACTTGTACTTGAATAAATTGGGGAAATCAAATTTATTAAGAGCTGTGTGTTTTACTCTCTGATGGGCTCACTTAATGGGCTCACAGAATTTTACCCAGGTCTGACTGGCCTTATAGTCTAAACTCCATGCACATGGGAACCTCCCAAATGAAAGAATTCAAGCAGAAGTTGGCATTTGCCCTAAAATATTGTTAAGTAGCAGAGGGACATGGTCCTTTCTGAGTGACAAAAAGGTAAGTTTGGCAGGCAGCATGTTTTGGGTGAATGGAATAGAAAGCTGCCAATGGGAGGAAGCCCCCGGGGGACAGGTGTGTGAGCCAGTGAGGGGTTCAGTCCAAAGGAGAGGAAAGGACACAGTTGGGAAATTCTGGAACTTACTAATCATATTTTTAGAAGAGAAGAAAATAGAGACAAGAAAGAAACATGTTAATTTTCAAGTCTGGGCAAAACCTTTTAGCAGAAAGAGTGAGGCAGGAAGCTACTGCTAGTGTGAGAAGGACAATATTGGATTTAGTTTGAGGCATGTTGGATTTTAGATACTAGCAGTGACTACATTTGAAAATGTCTCTAGGCAACTAATTATGCTGGAGGGTAGCTCCATAGAGCTCTCAGTTCCAAAAGGTCCTTCTTAGAAGCAAGAATTGGAATTTGGGAGCTATGCGCAGAGATGAAGCGGACAGCTTAGGTGAACAAGAGAGAAGGGAGAGATCAAAGAATATAGAAGAGCATCATTGGGGCATGTCAATGAGAAAGAAGGAGGAGGTGGATACAGAGAGTGGAGAAGAGGTAGAAAAGTGGCATCTCGCAGCATGAGATGTCACAGGTCCCAGGGAACATGGTACCCTGGTTCACCTGATTTGAAGAGGCAGAAAATAGTTATGACATCAGAGAAGAAAATTTCTGGAGATGGGCAAGGATGGGAGATATGGACCAAATGTTAAAGATCACTAAGCAACATGAAAGTAAATACGAGACACTCGGAATTGTCTGACTTAGAAAGTATACACTTCTAACTTCACTACACCTAGCTAGAGCCCCATCCACAAGCTACCTGAGAACTTCCTTCTCCTGGACGCTCTACCTCTTCATCTTTTAATATCAGCCTTCTTTACATTTCTTAACTCTATTGCCAGTCTACAAAAGAGAACTTGGGCTGAGACTTTATTCAACTTTAGACCAGAAAAGATGAGAGTTGGGGCACCCTCGGTATGGAGATGACAAAAACAAGTGTGAACCTCCAACGGTGTTGGATGGAGCCCTTCGTCCAGCTGCCCTCCAGGCTTCCTCCAGGGAGTGTGATGAGTCTTAGTGACCTCCCACGCTGTGTGTGTATACGGGGTGAGGGGCGGGGGATAGGAAATGAGAACCCAGACCATTGTCCAGGGCCATAGGACAGATAGCAACCTGCAGACCGCTGTCCAGGGCCATAGGACAGAGAGCAACCTGCAGACCACTGTCCAGGGCCATAGGACAGATAGCAACTTGCAGAACACTGTTCAGGACCATAGGACAGATAGCGACCTGCCACAATTGTGGTACCTGGGCCACAGACTGGACCAACAAAGCAGGTCTAGGGGCCCCTTGACCTGGACTTGGGTGGGCTCCCTCTCCCTCTTTGTCCAAAATTTGTGGTGGCAAATGTTGGAGTGGAGAACTGGTTCGCAGACAGTGAGACTTAACGTTGCTATCAAAAGTTCCCAGTCTGGGGGACAAAGGGGAACAGAGGAGGAGACCCAAGTACCCTCTACCTATAGGAAGTCACCTTCTGGAGAGAGAAGAAGGTAGAAGAGGACAGGGCCCCATTAAAGCCCCAAGAACAATTAAGGCGGTGCTCCATGTGACCAACAGAGGACAAAACCTAGGAAGCCTTCCAGGGAGAAGTGAAGAGCCATCGGTGCCCAAGAACAGGCGTGTAAGGGAGACAGCCAGTGCTCTCAATGAAGAGGTACGCTCCTGCAGGCCAAAATTTAGAGGTGGTGAAGCCTAAGGCAGCCTGTGTTGGAAGAATGGGAATGAGGCCAGCTGGCCTTGGGAGAGTGACCTGAGAGGGTCCGCAAGGAGAGAGGGAGGCACGAAGGAGGAAGTAAAAGGCTGACTGGGACGGGCTGAGGGCAATGAGCCTTCTCTTCCTTCTCAGCCACACTTGGTGGTTGGTTTGACTTTTGCATCAGTGTCCAGCTGATTTGTCTGTGGCAGAAGGACAGTGCTCTAGAGGGACCTGCACATTTAGGGGCTGTCAATCACTTGCTTTATTTTCTCCAGTGGTGGCTCAGGGTGGGACATCTCCAGCCCATGGCATGCTTCTTCATGACTTGACTCTAACTGCCCTCTTTCTCCCTAGGCTTTGGCCTTCACCGCCTGTTTTATGTAAGTGACTGCTGAAGCCTGAGGCCTGGCCAGGGTCCACACAGTAGGGGGGCTCATCATGGTTGCTTGTTCAGAAAACCAGGAGCCAGCCCCCATTGTGGGAAGACAGGTATGGTGTGCTCTCCCCCTCTCAAATGCACCCAGGCCTACCACACACTTTGCCTGGGCCTTGCGTAAGTGGGTGAAGGGTGAAGGAGATGAAAACCCAGCCCACGCACCCCTCACCAGCAGCACTGCATCCTGCAGAAGAAAAGGCACCTTTGTCTAATTGGTTGAAGGTGCCAGGTGGACTAGCTGAAGCCCGGGCTCCTCCCCTTCCCAAGCCTGAGCAGGAAGAAAGAATGTGTCAGGGCACCCCACTCCCCAGAAGTTCCCCAGCTGGGTTCTCCTCTCCTCCCTCAGCGCTGCCATGGGCTCAGTTGGTCTTTGTCAGAGAACAGCTGTGTTCTTGTCTCTTGGAGCAATGCTTCTCCCCACTTGGCGTGCCTCAGAGTGGTATGAGGAATCTGCAAAAACACACATTTCTGGGCACTAACCCCAGAATGTCCGATTCAACAGGACTTAGGGTGGGCCCATTTGCTTTTTTAACATGTTCCTAGATGATACTGATGGTGCTGTCCAGGGACCCCAGGTAGAGAACGCTATCTTAGTTACTCTCCCTGGCTCAGCAGGAGGTTGCATCCTCCTCAGGAGCAGCCTCAGGGCTCTGCACAGACTCAGTGTTCAATCAACACATATTGATTTTACCGAATGGAAGCAGTGAAGGGTGGATTGTTGATTGACTCTGCGATCCCATGAACAACTGGCTCCTTTATGTTCAGACCTATTAAGCTAATAGGAAACTCAAGAGCGCAGGCAGCATAGATGTGGAGGGGAGGCAAGGCTTGACATCTGCAGTGTTGAACTCTGGAGAATCTCCTTTCAAACTGTCAGAAATCATAAACACTATAATAGCTACAAACATTTATTAAGCCCCTGCTCTGTGCCAGGCCCTGTGCTGGTCTCTTTATGCAACCATCCCAACAGGGCTACCAAGTGAGGACTGTGCGAATCCCTATTTTACACAGGACTCCAACAGACAAGTAAATCCCAGCCCAAGGCCTCATAAAGCCCCAGGCATCAGGCCGCATTCATTTGTCTTCAGAGCCTGCAAGCTTCATCATTGGGGGAGCCCTCTCCAGAGAGAGAGAGAAACTTGGAGGTCAGAAATAGCTACACTTTAGAGAATGGCAGTCCTTGCCTAGGAAGAGAATTGGGTCAGGGAAATAAACAGTCTGATTCCTACACAGTGGCATACCACTGACTAGGTGCATGAAGTTGGTGCAGCTCCGCTCCCTGAACTGTAAAATGGGAATAATAATTTCTAACTGTTGGCGATGTTGTTGGATTAAATAGGAATATATACCAAAATGCCTGGCACAGTACCTGATCCTTAGGAGGGGTCCAATAAATGTTGATCCCCCTTGAATCGGGCTCCTTTCTCTTCCAGCAGATACTCTGAAGTGACAGCTCAGAGCCAAATTTAGCAATTTTGCCTGACAACCTTGGGGCAGAGGAGGAGGAGAGGATGGAGAGGCAGATACAGCAACCTACATGCTGCAGTGCAAACAAGTCCTAGATCAGCAGACGCGGCGAGAACCTGGCTTTACTGAACTCACAGGCCTCACAGTCACATGCCAAATCTACTCAAAGGACCCAGTGTCAGGAACCATGTCACTGGAAAGGGGTGGGGTGGCTGTCCCTGAAATCCTTATTCAGGGAATGGCCATGTCTCCTTTACACACCCAAGGACAGAAGCTGTACTTTGAAGAGGCCACACTAAGCTCAGCAACTCAATTTGCTAAGGACCTCACCCTCCAGAATCCTCGACCCTGAGTCTCCTTAGACCACGCAGAGGAAAAGGACTTGGGAGGCCCCATGTAACCTAACAGGCAAGCCAACACCGTAGGTGCTGGCGGGAGACACTCCGGGTCTAGGATCACAGTCTAGCACTCACTAGCAATAACCTTCCTTCTGTGAGCTTCGGTTTTCTCATCTGTAAAATGGGAACAGTAAACATGTTATCTAACTTCAGGATTGCTGTGTGATGCACATGGAGCCTTTAGCAGAACTGCTTATCACAAAGCAAGCTCTTATAAATATCAACTGCTATTATCCTTCTTATTACTGCTGTTATGTCCACACCTGTGAGGACATAGATAAGGTTAAATAACTGAGTCCTAGTTTTCTCACTTGTACAATGAATATGTTAATAGACTATATCCTCATAAGATTGTTTCAAAGTTTAAAGAATGTCTGTCAAGCACCTAGCATATAGTAAGCACACTCAATAAATGTTAAGGATGATATCTAGCTGGAGGCACAGATGACACCATAGCTAGGATGATCAGCTGTTCTGATTTACCAGGGACTTTTAAGTTTTAGCGCTGAAAAGTTCCATGTCCTGGGAACCCCTCAGTCCCAGGCAAACCAGAACAGTTGCTCACCCTATAACAGCCCACCTGGCCAGGGCCTTCCTTGCTCCCCCAGGCAGTGCAGGGAAAGTTTCTGTTCCACATCAACCTGCTTCTGGAAGCTAAGCCAGGCACTGGGCTGCCCTCGGGGCATACACGGCCCCAGGATTCCAGAGCCAGTGTTCTCAGGACGAAGGGTCCCAGCAAGACTCAGAGAAGCTCAGATATAGAAAACATACCTATATTCAGGATCCTGGAGTGAGAGACCCTCAACAGGATGCAAAGAGAGAGGCAGAGCCCAGGGAAAATGGAAATTGTCTCTGAGGGTCCTGCTGGACTCAGAGAAGAGAGAGAATCGTGTTCCCCATGATGAATAATGCAGGGAGAGGAAGCAAAGGGCGGAGGAGTTGCCACTGGGCCCCTAGTCTGTCCCCAGCCAGGCTGCTGCTGAGCAGGAAGTCTCCCGGCTGAGCCTGGAAAGCAGTTATCACTGGTGGGTGATTAAGTTACTAATCCTTCAGGGAGAAGACATTTAGAGGCCCATATTAAAGCAGTGCGAGGCAAAATCACATTCCGTTTCAATTTAGTTTAGCAATTCCCGTGATTTAGTTAAATGAAAAGCAATTGTTCCAATTAATAGTATTGAATGTTATTCATCAAAAGTGTCAAAACAGCTCTGTGGCTGCATTAGTAACCCATTCTCTTGTCAGAGATATGGATAATTCCCCAGGACAGAATAGGGGAATGGTAGGGTTCAGGGGCTTTAGTGAAAAGGTCAAAGTCAGAGGGAATGTTTACAAGCACATGTGTAGGTTCATGTACATGTGACCTGTGTGCATGGATAGGTGCATATGTAGGCACATGTATCTTATATGCATACATATCCAAACTATACCCAAGTGTATATATTTGTATGAAGGTAAATGCACATGCCAATATGCCTGAGTAATTGTGCACACATGTGTGTGTGCACCTGTGTGTTCCTGGTACACATATATATGTGCAAATATATATATATACGTATATATGTGCAAATATGTATAAGTGCCTTGTGTACCCATATATATGTGCATGTGTGCATATGTGAATTTATCCACGTGTGCATGCAAGTATTTACATAGTTATAAATTCAGGTGTGGTGGTGTGTGTACACAAATTATCCTGAAGATATGTTGCTATCCAAGAGGATGTATTGTGAGCATACACAGGTATGCATATTTGGGGTACCTTCATACATATTGTAAATATGTCTGTATGTATCAGGGCAAGAGGTGCAGGGAGTTTGCTGCCTCGATGGATTAAGAGTTGAGCCATTGGTTTCCATCCTTATGTCATAGTGAGTGATTTGGCTTGTCACTGGGATGTTTCTATTCAAATTTAGCTCTCATGAGCCAGAAACTTTTCCCATCATATGCACTGCTGCATTCTCAGGACCCAAAAGAGAGCTTGGCACAGAGTAAGTTTCAACAACATATACTGACAGAATAGATTAATGGATGGATGAAAAATGGATGGATTGATAAATGGATGGAGAAGAATGGGAAGATGGATGGGTAAGGATAGAGGGATACATGACAGGGTGGATAAATGAATGGATGGATGGACAGAGGGACGGATGGATGGATGAATGGATGGATGGACAAGTGGATGGATGGATGGATGGATGGATGGATGGATGGATGGATGGATGCGAGAATGGCTGAATAAATGGTTTGCCATAGGTCACTGGTTCTATCAGGCCTCCCAGCATCCCAGCCTTTTTCCCTCAGGGTGAATCCTAAGCTTCTCTGGCTTTCAGCACCAGCTCTCTATCTAACATATCCTCAGACAGCTTCATCCGGGGCAGGCACCAGGCTCAGAGGGCTCACAAGCTGCCAGAACCAACCAAGGCAAAATATTGCAGAGTCAAGGGCAGGAAGGGCAGGGACTGCTTTGGAGAAGCTGACAAAAGCTCAGCGTTGCTGGGCTAACAGGAAGCTGACCTGGCCAGGCAGGCCCAGGAGGATATAAACCAAAAATGCCCCTTCAGAGGCTTGCATACCCCAAGCCAGGATTCCTGCATCTGGCTATTGTGCTGGTGCTTCAGCTGTTAGCTCCTGACTCTATCCCAGGCCTGTTCTTCTCTGTCACTGTTCTTCTTGCCTCTTGCATCTTCCACAGCAGGCAGAAGCCACGTGTCCATCCCTGTCCAGACACAGATGAGGCTCATCACAGTTCCATCACCCCAGACTAGGATGATACAGAGAATCTACAGATAGCTTCCCATCACCACTGTCCTCACTTCCCAGACTTCTCTGGGCCTTGGCTCTCTCTGGAGCTGACCAGACCCTGGAGGGGGCCCCAGCAACCAGAGCAGGTCACTTTGTGTGGCTGTCAGTTCTCCCACCGTCCTTTAGTGCATTGACAGGGTTTTGCCTGGCCCACCTGCTGTCAAGGCCTGCCCCCTAGTGGCTGACTCTGCCCCATACACTGCCCCACCCCAGGGCACCATCTCTGAGCCTGGTGGACCCTCAGCCAGCCTCAGCCAAGAAAGGACCTCTGAGTCTTTGCAAAAGCTCCACCATGGCCCCATTTCTCCCATTCCAGCCATGGACACGGTGGGGCCAGATTTCTCTACACACACACGGTGCCTGACTGCCTGGAGTCTGCATTGCCCCAGTCTTGTCTACAAGTGTCCATCCATCCGGATGGTGATTAAGCACGAAAAGGAAGTGTTAGGATGTGATCCCTGAACCCACGAGGCTCATAAAGACAATAGCAAGAGGCACTGTGTGTCCTGTCTATTTTGGGGAGGCCCTGAGCATGGCTGGCCAAAACCAAGGGCATCCTGAGGCTCATTAATCTGTGTTGGAGTGACGAAGACAGGATAGAGGGTCCCAGAGGCCTTCCGCCAGCCGTTTCCTCCCAGCCCACGGCTCTGCTCCACACTCCACTCACAGAGCCCCTGGCCCCAGCCTCCAGAGACCTGGCCTTGCCAACTCTCTGCAGTAGACCCAGCTCCCTTCCTCTCCTTTGAGTCTTGTACTGAGAGATTAGAGGCCCTGGCCTTTCTGGGATCCACTGTTTGTTTTCTCCCCAAGGGAGGCAAAGGAAGAAGTGCAACACCATCAGCCTCATGCAGGCTGAGGCAATGGAGAAACTGCCTTGAAACATCCTTCTGGTGCTCTGTTCCCACGGCCTGGCCTCCTTGGAGTCCAGGAGTAGCCAAAGTTTAATTGCTAGGGTCTTGGGCCCAAGCAGTGGGCTGGAGGAGCCAGAAAGCCAATTGTTAAACATGCAATTGTTAAATATGGCTATCTCCCTTCCCTTCTCCCTCTAACCTTCTATCCCAGTTGCTAAACCGTTGCCAGCTTGTAATCAGACATGGTGCAAGCAAATGCCTTTCTCTCTTCCCTTCTCCCCCAGTTGATAAAAAAGTTGCTAGCTTGAAATCAGACATGGTATGAGTATTTATACCACAGAAGTTGGCAAACACTTTAAAACAAACCAGTAGCATCAAGGCAGGCATAGTGCCCCACTTTCCTAGTCCCAGGATGAAAGTCAGATACCCATTGACTTGGTTGGAAATCATCACCTGTGACAGTTTTAAGGCCACAGAGACTGGAGTACACCCAGCATATTGCTCCCAGAACCCTGATCTTACTCCACCTGCCCTTACAGTCTCTGGACGGTACTGGGACATGAGATCCATGCTAAGAGTCAGCAGGCCTGGATTCTACTGCAGATGCTGCCCCTGTCGCTTCACCTCACTGATTCTTTTTCAACAGGAAAATGGAGCCGTAATAGCCCACTGTAGGACTCAAACTTCATTGGGTTGTTGTGAGAATTGAATAGACTATTGCCTGTGAAGCACTTTGCACAGTCAGAGTATTGGGGGACCTGGTTGACAGGAACTATTCTATAAAAGTCAGCTGTTGTCACTATTACTATTAACATTACTTTCCTCATATGTGTTTTCAGGATAAAACGAAAGAAGAGCTATAAAAGTATCCACATAACTTTTTGTCTTTAAAGTGTTTCCAGTGATGTAAACCAAAAGTGGCCTGGGTGACTTTTTCAACATTTCCTGTGCCCAGGTTCATCCAAGCACAATGCTTGGCAGACAGTGAATGGCCAATGAATGGCAAGTGACCAACCATAGACATTGTAGGGACTATGACATTTCTAACGCAATAAAGGAGTCCTGGTCCCTTGCCTGTTCACCAGGGTATATATCTTATTGTAAATTGCTACAAACCCAATTTTTGGAGCTGTGGTGTGGTGTCTATTCAAATGCTCAGAGAAACAAAGCCTTTATCATCACTGTCTCTGGAGTCATGTCAAAAGCAAACCTCAAGGTCAGAAAAGGTGAGTCCTTTTTTTCCCCCCAGAAAAGATCACCTCTAACCCTTGGGTGAATGGATCATCTCATCGTTGCTCTTCAGTGACGCAGAAACACCTCATGAGAGTTTAGAGGAATCAAAGACCATCACCAGCTCTGTCATTGTCTCATATCTGCCCCAGCAGACCCTGTGTTTGGGGGAGCCAGCAGGGCAGAGGGTGGTGAGCTAAGGAGAAGAGATTAAATAATGCAAGAAATTCTCCTGGGTTCAAGCCTATATTTGTGCAGCCAGGAGCAAATGCTTTCATTTCTTTGAGGCTTCATTTTCTTATCTACAAAATGAGGATAATTATTTTGACCTCAAAATGCTATAGGATAAGTCCATGTGGTAATATAGATGAGAAGTCTTGGTCATAATTACTACTCAGACCCTGCTTGTTTTCAGTCTGCCTTATCACTATGCAGAGTTTTTGTGTAGGGGCCCAAAAACCATGGTACTAGCCACAGTTGTTTATTGTTTATTACCACAGCAGAGCCCTGGGCCCAAGGATGCAAAAGTTCACCTCTCCACTACTCATTTAAGCCTACTGCTATGGTATACGCAGTGCCTTTATATTAGGGATCATTCATAAATCCAGCTTTCCAGCAGTGTAACAGAGAGGTAACATTAACTAACAGTAGCTGATCCATACAAAGACAAGATGCTTCAAACAAGAAGACAAAGCCTCCAAAACCTCAAATCTTTGGACAAGACCAAAATGATAAAAGCTTTACATCATCAGTACTTGAGAAGAGATAAACCTATTGAATCCGCAATTCCTCCCAGATTTATGTATCTGTATGAACATGTGTGCATGTAGACCTGTGACCTGTGTCCCAAGATGCTACTGGCAAATGCACTCACTTATACACATGTATACACATAGATGTGCATGGCCATACTTATGAATGCAAGTTTGTACCTGTGGCTTCTTAGGAAAGCACATGTTCAGTGTACTTCCTTGGGTACGTGTATACAAGGGAACAGGCAAGTGTACATGTGTGTACACATGCGTGCACATTTTTATGTATAGACCTGAGTGTTTGTGTGTCTGTGTTGGTGCATGCAAGCATAGGGTTACATTTATATACAAGTGAACAATGGTAGCTGCACATTCCTATATGTGCCTCTCTGGCTGCAATGTACAGATGGCTGCAGGGGAATAAATGTGTAAATGTGTGCATATGCACATGTGTGTATTTTTAGGAACAGATAGTACAAATAAACAGCATAAACAAGACGGTCGGGAGGAGGTGGGGTTTTAAATACTTAGGAAGACAAACAACCCCATAAGGACTTTGGAAGCACTCATTATGTACAAATAATGTATATGCTAATTACAAATTACTCTTTTCTGCTCATTAAAGCAGAACTGTTGCACTTTATTAGTTCAGTTCTGGTTGCTCTATACACTTGAAAGTAATAAAAATGACTCTGGGGTCAGGAAGACACATGTAGAGGGCAAAGGGAGCCACTCAGGCAATGTGAATGGTCGCCCAGGCCAGGGGCCAAGGCATCGATGGCCCCTCCCTGTCCTTCCCACTGCCATGTTCAATCAGTCACCAAATTCAGTCAAGTCTACCTCCTTTCCTTCACCTCCAGTACCACTGAGCTGATTCAGGTCCCATACCTCTTCCCTGACACCTCCTGGACAGCTGCTCGCACTATCTCCCACAAGTCTCCCTGGCTTAAGTCTCTCCATTTCCAGTTTATCCCCCAAGATGCTACTGGCAAATCCACTCACTTAAAATCGTCACTGCTTTCCCATCACCACTGGATAAAGCTCAAACCCCATAGCGTGTCCAACTAATACCTGGCTCCCAAACATCTCTGCAGCCTCATCTCCCTGCACTTCACAGCCGACAATATTCACTGACTGCCAGATAGTTTCCGGAGTTCCTCCTTCATGTGGTTGGGACTTCTGGGTCTGGGCACATATTTTTCCTCAGTCCCTCAAGTCCTCTCTTTACTATTCCTAAGCCACTGACTGGATTGCAAGGTGGGCTCCTATTTCATCTGGCAAACCCCTGATGTGGGAAACTATCTCCTAGTATGTCTAGCATATCACTAATTCCTCCAGTTGTCTTCCTCTGTTCTTTGCACCCAAGTATTTTGTTTCCTGATTGCCTATCTCCCTCCCCAACTAGACTGCAAGTAGGGGTCTTGCTTTATCGGCTGCTATTTGCGTGCCCACCACCTACTACAGTTGCTGGCATATAACAGACATTCAACAAATAAGTGCTGAATGAAAAATTAATTAATATCTGTATGATACTGCTCAACTCTTTGTATTATCACTGTAATGGTTATAATCTGCTTCGCCCCTTGCAATTAGGGATTTAAAATTATTATTAAACACTGGCTTGAGCTCCCCTGCACCTCTTTACCCTAGAACCCCAGCTCTCGGATAACTCCCAGTTCTGTTAGTCAATTCTGCTCTTTCCACATGCCTGAGCAGCTGGAACTCAGGTGCACCACCTAGAGGCTGCAAGGTAAAACAACTCAGAAACAAGAAGGCACCAGAAGCAGTCTTCTCTGTGGCAGGCAGGGAGCAGTCACTGGGGTTATTTCCATCTGAGGATGGGTCAGAAGAAGTTTCAGTCTCAGTTCAGGTGATATATGCAGCACTAGTTCTTGTCATACGTTCTAAGCCCTGATCACAAGTGCAGGCTACCCCCCCCACCACATCCCTTCCTACTGTGTTTTCCCTTTGTGCCACTTCTGCTTAGCAGACTTGTACCCTATCCATTTAATTCAATCTAAGAAGTTCTCATAACCTAGAAAGTCAAAAATTGTTTTCCTTCTCTGATGCTCTATTTCCCTTATGAAATTTGTTCATCCTATATCTAGTAGCTTTCAATGTCTAGATACTAAGAAGTATGGACTTTGTGAGGTCATAACAATTTCTAGTTACAACCTTTCCTAAAGCCAGTGGTTTGCTCCTAACTTTATATTTTCATAATAAAAGAATCCACTCAAGTCCCTTTTCCCAGAGATTTTTCTCAACAATGACTTTTTATCCTTCCCTATAACACAGAAGCAGTGGTCAACTTTAAATATTTCACAAAATATTTTACTTACCTGGAGCCAGCTATGTAATTATTTGTTTATAGGTTAGGATCCTTCAAGACATGTCAAGGCTCTTTTAAGGCAAGATTTATCTCATCAACTTCTATATGCTAGGCTTCAACTCAAGCTTTTTCCTGAAAATCCAGCAATTTGGGAAACAGATGACACTACCTATCCATCCTCTTCCAAACTCAGGAAACTGAATGCTCTTGGAGTTTCCTAAAGGATTAGAATCTCAATGTGAAGGCATTGGAGAGTGCATGAGAAGGAAAAGCAACTCTAAAATCAACACAGAAAGAATGAGATTGCTGGGAAATTGACTCAGCACTTCAACCCCAGGGAAGAGGGCTGTGGAAGGTCAGGTGCACAACTGAACAGCAATAAATTTCTCCAGATGGGAATGCAGCTGAAGATTGTCAGAATATGAAATAAAGAAGACCCAAACAAATGGAACGATATACCATGTTCATAGATGGGAAGACAATAATCTGAAGATGGCAATTCTCTCCCAAAGTAATCTATCTCTAAATTCAATGAAAAATACATCAAAATTTAAAATATATATATTTTGTAGCACATAACAAACAGATCCAAAAATTCATAAAACTGAGGAAAGAAGAAGAGATAATCAGCATAATTTTGAAGAATAAGGAGAATAAAAAGAAGGAAGATAATGAGGAGTGAGAGGGACAAACATCAAAATTTAAAATATATATATTTTGTAGCACATAACAAACAGATCCAAAAATTCATAAAACTGAGGAAAGAAGAAGAGATAATCAGCATAATTTTGAAGAATAAGGAGAATAAAAAGAAGGAAGATAATGAGGAGTGAGAGGGACAACTTTCCTTCCTAGATATAAAGAGTAATTATTCTTACAGCTCAACAATAAAAGACCCAGTGTGAAAATGGGCAAAGGATATGAATAGAGCTTTTTCCAAAGAAGATACACAACAGCCGATAAGCACATGAAAAGGTGAACAACCTCATTAGTCATTAAGGAAATGCAAGCCAAAACCACAATGAAATACTACTTCACACCTACAAAGACAGCTATAATTTTTTTTAATTAACAAATGTTGATGAGGATGTGAAAGATTTGGAGTCCTCATGCATTGCTGGTGGAAATGTAAAATGGCTGGTGACAACACTTTAAAGAACAATGTAGCAGTTCCTCAAAAAGTTAAACAGAGTAACCATATAATCCAGCAATTTTACTCTCATGTATATAGCCAAGAGAATTAAAAACATATGATCATTAGAAACTTGTACATGAAAATTCATAGCCAAAAAGTGGAAAAACCCAAGTGTCCATTAACTAATGATTGGATAAACAAATTGCAAGATATTCATACAATGAAATACTATTCAGCCATGAAAAGCAATGTGGTATGGTTACATTCTACACATTGATGAACCTTGAAAACATGACATCAAATGTATAAAATATCCAGAAGAGGCAAACCTATAAGGACAGAAAATATGTTACTGGTTTCTCAGGACTGGAGGAGGGATAAGGAGTTTGAAGCAATGTTTAAGGGTTTATGGTTTCTCTTAGGGTAATGAAAATGTTCTAAAATTGATTGGGGCGATGGTTGCACAACTCTGTAAATATACCAAAACACACACACACATACACACACATGAAAGTGCACACTTTGAAAGGATGAAATTTGTGGTATGTTAATTATATATCAATTTTTTAAAGAAGTCATAATAAAGCTACAACAACTAAAATATGTAATGCTGGTGTAAGGACCAACAATTAGGCAAAAGAAAGCTCAGAAGTTTATCTGTGCATAAAGGAACATTATATATAATAGAGATGGCATTACAGATCAGCAGAGAAATGGTTTCATCAATATATGATGTTGTACAACTATCTGTGTGACAACTGAAATAAAATTAAACCTCACGTCTACACTACTTATACATGAGTTTCAGATAAATTAAAGAACCTAAGTTTTTAAAAACTGTAAAATTTTCATAAGAAAATATAACAACCCAACTTTATGACATCAAAGAGAAAGGTTTTTCAACAAGATGAGAAAGTACAAACCAAAGTGGGAAAATGTGATGCTTTTTTTACATTAAAATTAAAAATATATAATAGCATAAATAAAAAGGAAAGCACATAACCAATAAAGAATTGGTTTCTGGGATATATAAAGAACTCCTAAAATTATTATTTTTTTTTTTTTGCTGTTATTATATGTGTGAGCCACCACACCCAGCCTCTTCTAGATAAGTTTTTTCTGTTTTTTACTTTAAGTTCTGGGATACATTTGCAGAACATGCAGGTTTGTTACATATGTACACATGTACCATGGTGGTTTTACTGCACCTATCAACCTGTCATCTAGGTTTTAAGCCCCACATGCATTAGGTATTTGTCTTAATGTTCTCCCTGTTCCTCACCCCGACAGGCCCTCTTTGTATACATGTGTGCTGTTCCCCTCCCTGTGTCCATGTGTTCTTATTGTTCAACTCCAACTTATGAGTGAGAACATGCAGCATTTCGTTTTCTGTTCCTGTATTAGCCAAGAATGATGGTTTTCAGCTTCCTCCATGTCCCTGCAAAGGGCATAAACTCAGCCTTTTTTACAGCTGCATAGTATTCCACGGTGGATATGTGCCACATTTTCTGTATCCAGTCTATCATTGATGGGCAATTAGACTGGTTCCAAGTTTTTGCTATTGCAAATAGTGCTGCAATAAACATATGTGTGCATGTGTCTTTATAGTGGAATGATTTATAATCCCTTGGGTATATACCCAGTAATGGGACTGCTGGGTCAAATCATTTTTCTGGTTCTGATCCCTGTGGAATCGCCACACTGTCCTCTACAATGGTTGAACTAATTTACACTCCCACAAACAGTGTAAAAGCATTCCTATTTCTCCACAGCCTTGCCAGCATCTGTTGTTTCCTGACTTTTTAATAATCGCCATTCTAACTGGTGTGAGACGGTATCTCATTGTGGTTTTGATGTGCATTTCTCTAATGACCAGTGATGATGAGCTTTTTTTCATATGTGTGTTGGCCTCCTATATGTCTTCTTTTGAAAAGCGTCTGTTCATATCCTTTGCCCACTTTTTGATGAGTTTGTCCAAAATTAATTTTTTTAAAGTAAACAATATAAAAATGTACCAGGAATGGAATCAGCAATTTACAGAAGACATCAATAAAAATTCTCAAAATCACTAGCAATTAGGGAAACACAAATTAAAACAATGATGCACCACTTTTTACTCTTCATATTTAAGTATTTATGAGTTGCAGTGAAAATGCAAGAAAATGAAAATTCTGATAAACTGTTGATGGAAGTATAAATTGATGAAAACCATTGTGGGAAAAAAATGGCACAATCTGGCAAAGATACACTGTGAGCTGAACATTAATGTTCCCCAAAATTCATATGCTGAAATCCTCATCCCCAAAGATGATAGTAAGAGAATGTGAAGACTTTGGAAAGTGATTAGGTCATGGAGGTGGAACCCTCAGAAATGGTATTAGTGCTCTTATAAAAGAAACCCAAGAAAGACCCCTCACCACTTCCACCATGTGAGAGTAGAGTGGAAAGAAGACTGTTTATGAGAAAGTGGACCCTCACCACACCCCAAATTTGCCAGTTCCTTGATCTTGGACTTCCTAGATGCCAGAACTGTAAGAAATAAATTTCTGTTGTTTATAAGACACCTTATATGTCTGTAATATTTTGTTATAGCAGCCTGAACAGACTAAGACAGATGCTTACAGCATAATGCTCAACTATTCTCATTTTAGATCTGATATGGTTTAGATCTGTGTCCCCACCAAGTTGCATGTGGAACTGTTGTCCCGATATTGGAGGTGGGGCCTGGTAGGAGGCAGTTTCTCATTCATGGTTTGGCACCATTCCCTTGGTGCTGTTCTCCTGATAGTGAGTTATCATGAGATATGGTTGTTTAAAAGCATGTAGCACCTTCCCCCTCTCTCCCTCGCTCCTGCTCCCACCACGTAAGATGCCTTGCTCCCCGCCTGCCTTCTGCCATGATTGTAAGTTTCTTTAGGCCGTCTCAGAAGCCAAGCAGATGCCAGCACCATCCTTCCTGTACAGCCTGCAGAACTGTGAGCCAATTAAACCACTTTTCTTTATAGTAATGTGAGAACAGACTATACAAGATCTAATCCTTGGAAAGGAGAGAAATGCATAAATATTTAAGGATTCTTTAATAAGTCTGTTTATTGCAGCAGTTTTTTCACATTTCATCGAACAACTTTGTTTAAATTCTCCATGTGTATCTTTGAGTCTCAGATGACTTTTTGAGTCATCTAAGACATTTCTTTTCCAAAGCATAGTATGCTTGCTTGTTTCTTAACCTTCTTTTTAATTGACACATAGTAACTGTGCATATTAATGGGATACAGAGTGATATTCTGATACACTATACAATGTGTGGTGATTAGCATATTCATCACCTCAAACACTTGTCATTTCTTTGTGTTGAAAACATTCAAAACCCAGTCTTCTAGCTATTTAAAAATACACGATAAATTATTGTTAACTATAGTCACCCTACAGAGCTACGGAACACTAGAACTTATTCCTCCTATCTGGTTATATTTTTGCATCCATTAACCAACTTCCTTTTTCCTCCCTCCCTACTACCCTTCCCAACCTCTAGTAACTACAATTCTACTCTCTGCTTCAATGAGCTCAACAGTTTTAGCTCCTACATATGAGTGAGAACATGTGGCATTTATCTTTCTGTGTCTATTTCATTCCTCTGCATTGCCAGGAATGGCAGAATTTCATTCTTTTTATTGCTGAATACTATTCCATTGTGGATATGTACCACATTTTCTCTGTTCACTCATCTGTTGAGGAACACTTAGGTTGGCTCCATATCTTGGCTATTGTGAATAATGCTATGATAAACATGGCAGTGCAGATTTCTCCTCAAGCATTTATTATAATAGAGAAAGCCTGGATGCAACCAGGGGTGGAGAAATGGATAACCTTAAAGTATAGATTATAACTGCAGTTTAGCATAGCAGCTCAAATGAATGAATCAGAGCTCTATGTATCAACATTGATAAATCTCAAAGGTATGTTATTTTTTTCAGAATTATACATGCAGTATATCTTATGTGAATTTTAAATATTTAAATCAAGCAAATTATAGATATATATTTACATATAAATTTCTAAAACATAGAAAGAAAAGATATACACCAACTTGTCAGTAATTACCTTTGGGATAGAAAGATGTGTAAGAAAAGAATAGGGTGCCCTTTTCTTTAACTGTATTTGTAACATTTTATTTTTTAATTAGTTAATCCAAATATGGCAAATACTAATGTTTGTTAAATCTAAGTAGTAGATGAATAAGTGTCTGTTCTACCATTATCTATAATTTTCTGTACACTTTAAATAGTTCATAATTAATGTATAGGGGACTACAAGACTGGAATCGAGAGATCAATGAGAAACTGGTAGCAATAATTCGAGGAGGAGATGATGGAAGCAGAGACAAAAGGGGCATCAGGAGGGGTGTGAACGTGGATGGGATTGAGAGTAGGGGAGATTCAGCAGGTAGAATTCATAGAATTTGGTGATTGATTAGACAGAGTGGGTAAAAGAGACAGGAAAGTTAAAAATGCTATGCAAATTTCAGCTAGGGCAATTAGATGAATGCTTGGTGGTCATTGACTGAGATAGAAAAGAGAAGAGGAAGAGCTGACATCAGGCCAAATACTGATTAAATTAGGAAAATATTTGTTTTGAGATATTAGGCAAACAAATGGACCTCTGGTTTAGTTATTAGCACCAAGATTTAAGGTTCTTAGAATGTAGTTGACAAATTAAGACAGGAACAGTGTGTAGAGTGGGAAGAAGGAAAAGGATGGAACCCTGGAACACCCCAAAATATAAGGTCTTGGCCCAAGAGAGAAGAGCCTGCAAATGTGACTGAGAAATGATCAGAGAGGTAAAAAGAAAACAAGGCGAGTGTTGGGACCCAAGAACAAAACAAGGCAAGGTCCAAAAATGAATAAGGAGGTCAGTGCTATCTGGTGCAACCAGGTCCTAAAAGTCCCCATTGGATGTAACAATACAGACGTCTCTGCTGACCTGAGAGTAGAAATCAAATTGTGGAGGACTAACAGGTGAGAAAGATTCATAGGCAAATGTAGACATTTGCTTTGAAGTCAGACTGCCTGGGATCAAATCTTATACTAGTATGTACTCCTGGGCAAGTCACGTAATCTCTCTATACCTCAATTAACTAGTTAACTTATTACATAGTTATTAATTAACTAGTTAACTCATCTAGTATTAATTATTCATAGGGTTATTGTGAAGAGTAAATAAATTAAGCCAAGTACAATAGCATGTGCCTGTACTTTCAGCTACTCAAGAGGCTAAGGTGAGAGGATTACTTGAGGCCAGGAGTTCAAGGTTGTGGTATGCTACAATCAAGCCTGTGAATAGCCTACTGCACTTCAGCCTGGGCAACATAGTGAGACCCCATCTCAAGAAAAAATAATCAATACTAGGTGAGTTAGCACGTTCAGTATATATTGTCACTATATCTATTGACAAGTCAGTTAATACATACCATTATTATTAGGAAATATGGTTGAGATGGGGGAGAAAATAGGATAGTAGCTAGAAGCAGCCTTGGGCCACATGTTGGTAGTTGGGTAAGAGAAGCTGAACATGTTTAGAAGCTGATGGAAAACCAGTAGGAAAATAGGTTGAAGATTCAGGAGAAAGAAAAGATAATGGTATATGGTGAGAGTTGCCTGAGGAGGCTGCAGGGTTGGGGTCCAGAGCATAAGTGAGGAACTTCACCTGATGCTGGAAACCATAAACCTCTTCCACTGTGGTGGAAAGGATGACAGACAGCATGGATACAGGCACAGACACACTTGAAGGTGGGCAGCCAGAGTGAGGAACAGAAAGCTCACAATAGCCATCTCGCTGAGAAATTGTTTTTTCAATGTCCCAGTATATAAGGTTGTCTTTTTATTGTAAAAGGGAGATACTAGAAATCCAAGGACACTAGATACCACAAGACAGCCACTTTGGAGAATAAGAGAGAGACCCCAAAAGAAAGGCAGATCCCTGGATAGCACTGGAATCCCAGGCTAGTCTGGAAACCAGGGAATTTACAGGACATCAGACACAGGCACCCAAGTAAGCACTGGTTTGCTAGGTCAACCCAGAGTTTTCTGCCATCTAATAAATGAGGAAGTACCAGAGTAGGCAAAACTCAGAGGATCATGTAGGCAACAGTTGGCCTTGAGGAAACCTGCCAGCAGGTGGCTGGGTTCAGATACACAGTTGACATTTAGTGGCAGGAGGGATGTGCATTCTGGGCAGATGAGCAGGACCTGAAACTGAGGCACAAGGCCAGTGCAGTCCTAGCAAAACTGACTTGATTTTGAGTCTCACGTAATGATGTGGAGCTAGTCTATTAGCCTATTCTGCCACAGTCAGGACTGACCAAGAGTCCTTATTTACATGGCTTAGAACCTACCAGGGAGCTGGTTATACAAACAAATGTCTCCTCCCCATGCTTAGAGATTCCAAATCAGTAGATTGAAGGTAGGAAATCCCTATTCTGACTCACGATAAAATTTGGAAATCACTACCCCATATACTGGGACTGAGCTTATCCTGCAGGTGGTTATGAAGAGGCTTTAGCTGTGCAGAAGCCAGGACCTGGCCAGGATTAGCATATGGCCCAAAGCCCCTGAGGCATGAGGAAACTGGTAAACCCACAGTATCTTCCAAGACATCAAGGGGTTAAGAAAAGTGCTGGGAACCTGCATACTTTTATTACATTATAGGGATGTTATTGCATTATAAATAATGCCACAGGATGCATTATTTATGCATTTAATATCAGGCTTGCTTATAAGTCAGATCTCTTCACTTTTAGATAAACACTCATCTGCAGCCCACTTCCAGCAGCACAGACAGGAAAGTAGAGAGGCCTCACGCTCCTGCTCTCTCAGACAGCAGAGGGAGGGCAGATGCATGACAGAGACAGCAGAGGGAGGGCAGATGCATGACAGAGACAGCAAAAACCCTGTGATGGAAGCACATAATGTCTTTATGAAAACTAACAGATGGCTCTTTCGAAAGCCCTTTTAGTTCTCCTCTATTCTGATAAGAGCAGTTAAGCAAGATATACTAGAGAGAGCTTTGTGAGTTTGTACTTATTGTACAAACTATTGTACTCCTAAGGGCCTAGAGAGCCGGAGACAGAGAGGCCAAGTGCATGAGGAGGGTGTGGGGAGAGAGAGAGAGAGGACGATGCCTGGCTCCTCTGTCCAGCTCTGCCGCTGGCATGGGTCTGAACACTAAACTGGACTGTTACTTGTTGCAACATAGAAGCAACGACAGCTGCTCTTTCTCATTCATTCAAATCTTTGTTCATTCAGAATATTTAACATGACAACTTTCCACATGCCAACTCCTGGGCAAGGGGCTAAAGGAGATCCAGAGATGAAGAATACCAACCCTATCAAGGGACCCTGCATCTGCATAAAGACAGACTTATCCAGATTTAGCTGTGACCCGTGATATAGAGCAATCCACAGCAAAAGCCAAGACAGCGAGTTGGAGAGTTCAGAGGAAAGTGCGGCTACCCCAGCCATAAAACTATTATTGTTATTTTCATTATTATGATTATTTTAACTAACATAATCACTATCATTTATGTATCAACGAGTCTCTCTGTAAATACGGACTGAGTACCTTTGTGTGCCATCCCCTGTTCCAAGTACCAGGGCTACAGCAAAGCCAAGACAGACTGGGTCTCAACATACTCAAAACTCACATGCTGGCAGAAAAAACAGGAAACAAGTCAACCAACAGAATAATTTCAGAGACAGAAAGTACTAGCAAGGAAATCAGCCAGGACAGAGGGGAGTGGAGTTGGGATGGGAAGACTTCTCTAAGGAGGAAATATTTGAGCTAAAACCTGAAAGAGGTCATGTGAAGATGAGAGACAGGATGGCAGGAGTAGAGGGGTGTACTGAGGCCTTGAAGGGTGAGTCGAATTTGTACATCATGCAGAATTGAAGAAAATGAGCTTTTCAGATGGAAGGATACAGATGAACACAGACACCAGTGGCAGAATAAGGTTAGACACAAAAGACTCACAGTTAAACTAAGAAGCAAGATACCAGGAAGACGGGGGAGATCAGGCTGGCTGGGGCCCACAGTAGAGAGATTCAGAGGTCATCTGGAGAGCTCTATACCTCAACTCATAGGAAGGGCGATAGGAGAGATGCTGCAGCCTGCAGAGTACAGGCAGAGGTGTGCTTTCAGCAAATCTGAGAGCTGTGAGTAGAGTGGAGGACAGAGCCAGGAAAAGAGTGTAGGATACAAATCCACCATGGAGCTGCCCCAGCCATCCAAGAGAAGCAGACTGAAGGGTGCTTGATTCTGTCCTTTTTAGGACTAAATCATTACATCTAACTCCCATGTTCTCCCCCTAATTCCCACTCATTTAGAAACCTAGAAGTTCTTTAAGTATTTGAGATAGAGGGCACTAGCTTGGCAAGGATGTTTTCTTTTCTGCCACACACTTTGAAAATTTAAAAGTCCACAATTTAGAACCACATACACGGCCTGGCACAGTGGGTCACGCATGTAATCCCAGCACTTTTGGAGGCCAAGGTGGGTGGATCACCTGAGGTCAGGAGTTCGAGACCAGCCTAACTAACATAATGAAACCCTGTCTCTACTAAAAATACAAAAAAATTAGCTGGGTGTGGTGGTACGTGCCTGTAATCCCAGCTACTCTGGAAGCTGAGGCAGGAGAATCACTTGAACCTGGGAGGCAGAGGTTGAGTGAGCCGAGAGCGTGCCTTTGCACTCCAGCCTGGGCAACAAGAGCAAAACTGTCTTAAAAAAAAAAAAAATAGCTGGGCGTGGTGACATGGGCCTATAATCCCAGATACTCAGAAGGCTGAGGCAGGAGAATCACTTGAACCTGGGAGGTGGAGGTTGTAGGCAGCTGAGGTCACACAATTGCACTCCAGCCTGGGCAACAAGAGTGAAACACCATCTCAAAAAAAAACCACATACAGTCTACAGTTACTTAATAGTATTGTACTGATGTCAGTTTCCTGGTTTTGATCATTACACTATGATTATAAAAGATGCTATTGGGGGAAGCTGAGAGAATGGGAATTTTCTGTATTACTTTTACAACTTTGACATGAGTGTAAAATTAGCTCAGAATAAATTTTTAAAAAAAGATAGTGATTTGGTGTCTTTGTTATCTGGTTTTACAAGTGATAACTTCTACTAAAGAAAAAGTAAAAAGTCCAGTGGTGCCTAGAGTGAAAGACATCTATCTGTTAACATACCCCACCCCATCCAGCCACATGCTCAGACCTCCCCACCCCCACTCAGTTTTCTCTCAACAGCCTGGATGATCTTTTGTACTCACCAACCTGGTCTCTTTAACCAGTCCCATCCCTACTCAATACCCTTGAGTGGCTCCACATTCCACTGAGGCTAAATGAATGGATTTCTCAACAAATCATTAATGCTTCTCATGATCTGGCCTCTGCCAACCTCATCTCATACACTGCTTCCTGCTCTCTTTCTTCCAGTTACACTGTCCTACTTTTGTCTCTTCAATCGTGTTCAGCTTTGTCCCTCCACAGTGTCTTTGCACAGCCTAAATCATTTGCCTCATGCACAAAACCTCTGCCTCATCTGTCACCTTGCCCAGTTAAGCCTCAGGCCTCCTCCAAAGCTCAGCTCAGCCTCACCCCACCGGCTTCCCTGGTGAGAAGAAATCTATTTTATGTTCTCATGGCACATGCCTTCCCCCGCCATTTTCACAGGGGCAATTTTCCATGCATTAACTTGAGCTCCTGCCTTGTAGGACCCCGACTACTGCTCACTTGGCCCAATTCTGTGCCCCTGGGGACTCACTTGGCTCCTTTGAGTCTTGCTGTCCTTGTATGCACACTTAGAGAATCAGGCCAGGTGCAGTGGCTCATGAGTGTAATCCCAGCACTTTGGGAGGCTGAGGAAGGCAGATCACCTGAGATCAGGAGTTCAAAACCAGCCTGGCCAACATGGTGAGACCCCGTCTCTACAAAAATACAAAAATTAGCCCGGCATGATGGCAGGTGCCAGTAATCCCAGCTACTCAGGAGGCTGAGGTGAGAGAATCACTTGAACCCAGGAGGTGGAGGTTCAGAGAGCCAAGACCACGCCACTGAACTCCAGCCTGGGAGACAGAGTAAGACTCCATCTCAAAAAAAAAAAAAAAAGAGAGAAGGAATCACCACTGTGTTCAACCCCCAAGCTCCCTACCTGCAATTTGAGTCCTGATATAATTGGGAGAGACAGAAACCGCATCCCTCACTGATTTCCTGGCAAGGTGAGCCAAGATCTTCCCTCTAAGCAACAACACGTTCTCTCCCCCAATTGCCCCAGTCCCAGATCAGAGCCTTCCCTCAGCAAATCATGGTAATAAATATGGTCTGAAGCGACTCCAGCTCTTACAGCCTTAATAAATGGGTTGCCATAGTGGCAAATTCAGGCACGGAGAGCATCTTTTCAATAAAGGCTGAGAGGGTTATTAATAACGTTAATGTAGTGCCTCTTGGAGTCACAGCCTTGCAGAGAGGGCCTCTTGCCCTCCTCCCCGAGCCCATCTCTCCCAGGACTGGCAGGCAAAGCTGCCTGGCTGTGACCGCTATGGGGTTGTGACCTGTGAGAGTCAGAAACCCCACAGCTGGAGTGAGGCGGCTGGGGACAGGGCCAGTGAGGCCCTTGGCAAGAGTTCACAAGGGAATGTGCTTCCCCATTTGGCCTCAAATGACCTTCCCACCACCCCTTCTTTATGGGCTATGGAGGGTCGAGTAGCATAGCATGGAGGGTGAGAGGACACTCTTTCAAGATGGGGTAGACCTGGGCTCAAATCCCCACTGACTTCTCATCCACGCCCTCCCTGGAGGCATTGTTTAAAATTGAAAAGCCCTTGCCCTTCCTATTGGCTTACCCTGGTTACTTATTTCTCACAGTACATGTGGTCATCAGAGCAACTCACCAAATATTTCCAGCTCTTCACCTTCTAAACCCATGGCAAAGTTAGAACTCTTTCTGTTGGGTGAGGCCAAAAAATTCTGAGCAGAAATGATACATGTAACTTCTAGGCCTAATTGCCCATATGAGAGTCTTTCCAGAACCTTGCTTCACCTTGCAAACATTCGAGATGGTGGATGCCCCACTGGCCTGGCTCCCTGAGTGACCAATAGGGAGTGACCAATAGGCTCCCTGAGTAGCCAACAGGCTATGCTCTTGGGCCCACCCAGAAGGGCATAAAGCACTGGGAAGA
Source organism: Plecturocebus donacophilus (assembly GCA_004027715.1). Taxonomy (NCBI): domain Eukaryota; kingdom Metazoa; phylum Chordata; class Mammalia; order Primates; family Pitheciidae; genus Plecturocebus; species Plecturocebus donacophilus. The sequence goes on from PVKP010002256.1 coordinate 79,361, forward strand.
AACAAACCCTGGTTGAAGCCAGGGGTCACAAAAATTTCTGGCTTTAAGAGCCACACAATTCCTGCTGCAGCTACTCAACTCTGCTGTAGCGTGAAAACAGGCACAGAAGCATATGGGCATGACTGTGTTCCAGTAAAACTTGATTTATAGAAGCAGGCAGTAGGCAGGATTTGACCTATGGATCAGAGTTTGCTGACCCTTGCTTTAAGCAAAGCCTGTCCTGACTGATAGACCCTTATTCCCTTCTAATGTTCTGTATTGTAATTCATTTTGTTCATTCATTGTCCACTCTCAAGTATAATGTAAGCACATTGAGGTCAGGGGTTTGCCTTAGCCCCAACTGTACAAAAGTGTCTGGAAGAGAGTGGGTGCTCAATAAATCTTCTTAAGTAAACACTTTATCATTTGCTGTGGGACCATAAGTCAGTCATTTAACCTCCTTGAGCCCAGGTTTATTCAACTGTAAAAAGGAGGAGAATAAGAGGATAGACCTCTCCAGGTCGATGAAGATGTTCTGTAGATGATGCATATTAACTGCGTGACATATAATGTGTTTCATAAGTGGCAGCTGATATTTTTTGCCATGTCAGGAGCAACAGCCCTGCTGAGTCCAGCTCTGCAGCAGACTCTGCCTATCCACCTCAGTGTTCTCCTCTGTAAAATGAGAGCACAGCTGCCGAGACTCAATGTTCATTAAGGTGGATGTGAAGCTGTACAGCAGTAAGATTACTCCCTGGGGCTGTACTTTAAACCAGGAATTGGCAACCACCCACCCACAGGCCAAATCTGCTAGCTGCCTGCTTTTGTAAATAAAGTTTTATTGGCACACAACTGCACTTATTTGCTTAGATATTATCTATGGCTGCTTATACATGAGACTTGAGTAGCTGCAGCAGAGACTACAGGATCCTCAAAGCCTGAAATATTTACTCTCTGGCCATTTGTAGAAAACAGTGCCAACCTCTGCTCCAAACAACTAAAGAGTCAAGAAGGGCAAGGTTAAGTGGCCGCTCTCACCCACAGTTACGTTTCTACAGCTGGTTTGCAGGATCCATGTGCAGTGGCTACCCAGTGCTACCACCTGAAGAAAGCTTCTTATGTTTCGTGCTATTGTACAATAAACTATCCTGCCCATCTTTGTCCCATCATCAATTGGACTGGAAGGCCATCTCTGTCAGTCATACATCCATTTATTTATTTAGTTCTTTGGCAAAAACATGTTCTGAGGCCAGGTACAGTGGCTTGCACCTGTGATCTCAGTACTCTAGGAATCCAAGGTAGGTGGATCATTTGAGGTCAAGAGTTCAAGACCAGCCTGGCCAACGTGGTAAAACCCCATCTACAAAAAATACAAAAATTAGTCGAGCATAGTGGCACATGGCCTGTAATCCCAACTACTTGGGAGGTTGAGGCACAAGAATCGCTTGAACTGGGAGGCGAAGGTTGCAGTGAGCCAAGACCATGCCACTGCATGCCAACCTGGGTGACAGAGCAAGACTCAATCTTAAAATAAAAATTAAAAAAAAAAAAACCTATTCTGAGCAGCTAATCTGCTATAGTAAGCAAGACTGACTCACTATCCTAGTGGAAATCTAGTCTAACAGACAAAAGCAGCACAGGATTTAAAACCAAGGATAGTACTAAGAAGAGCAAGATGCTCTGGGAGCAGTAATTGGACTGTTGTTTCATGCTTATTTGACACATTTCTGAAAATGTCAACAGGGAGAGATCAAGGACAAACCCTAATGACACCTCAGTAAGATTCCCGCATGGCTGATACAAACTATGGGTTCACTGATTTATTGATCATTTAAGGGGGGAAAAAAAAGCAGGATGGATGGGAAGTAACATTCTTTGAGCCTCGATCATGTGCCAGACCTTGAGCCAAGAAATTTCCCTTGATAATCTCAGCCAAGGGAAAAGGTAAGAAGAGGAGAACTTTTGTCCTGCCCCAGCCAAGCACAAGAAAGTGGCTCAGAGAGGTTACACATCTCATCTAACTGCAGAGAGAGGTCCAGGATTCCAATCCAGACTTTCTCATTTTTCTGTCCACTCTATCCTGTTGCCTCCCACTCCCTCTAACAGCAAAATCAAGTCATTCACACCTCTCCACTCTCTCCTCAAGGATACTGAGGATGTGGCTCAGTACAACCTTCATTCATTCACTCACCCATTCATTCATTATACAAACATGTGATGTGGTTCCTCAGTGGCAGTGGCAATGAATGGTGTGAGTCTTGCCTTCACAGGGCTTGTAGTATGTGGCACATAGTAGGTGTTCAACAAATAGATGCTGAATCAACTACATAATTTCCCAAATTCTGCTGGAATTCAGATTTACTCTGGCCATACCATTTGCCTGTCAAGGCGGCACTTCATGGAAGAAGGTCTTTAAAAGCAACTAGCGGTCAAGGAGACGGTCTCCTCCCCATTGCCACCAGCTGTGTAATATCAGACAGGTCATTTCAACTCTCTTTTCACCTAAGTGGCACCATATCAACAACCCACACAGATGGCACAGGAATGGCATGGGACAGTAACATGCATATACTTCCTAGCACTGGGCCTTTTAATTAGAAAGTGCTGAGGTAATAGACGGTAATAGCAGTAATTAATATTTATTCCAATGTCTACTCAGCTCAGTACTACATAGAGTTCTTGGCACTTGACATCTATCAGCTCATCCCATCCTCACAACCAGCCTGTGAGGAAGGAGCCATGATCACTCCAGGTTACAACTGAACAAACTGGCAAAGAAAGTGAGTGATTTGCCCCAGTCTCACAGCTACTGAGAAGTCAGCCAATAGGTGCCCAATAAATCTGAGCATGCTCCCTCACCCTCTTCCCATATCTCCTGAAGAAGAAAAGCCCCTTCGACTGGCACATTTGCTGCTTCTAACGGTCTCCACTTCCTTTGGGGCTTTTCCTTAACAGTTCCTCTGGAGCTTCGCCACCTGAACTCCACATCGAGCTCACTCACAGCTCCAGGGTTCCATAGTGGGCTCTCTGGACCCTACAGTCATGCCCAGGTGCCTCTACGGGACATGCTGGAGCCACAGAGGAGGTGGTGACAGGGACCCAGGTGTACATTTCCACTCCACCCCCAGCAGCCCTACTTCTCTCTTTCATGGGCCATAGCTTGTTTAAGATAACTTGCAGGATACCAACTCGTTTCGCAGGGTTTCAGGTCTTCATCATTCTGGCCCAGCCTCAAGCATCTTTTGTACAATTCGCTCAGTAACTGGACTATGACTTGTTAAGATCTAGAGCCCTTGGGAACATTGAGAGAGGCTACCCTCTCCTAGAGACCTCTACCATCAAGGAATTCAGTCCCATTTAACTCTGCCATGGGAACAAGGAGTGAGCACCCCATGAGAGGAAAGACCATGAGAGAAAGTGCTAATTCTGGGGCCTCTAGCACTGGTGACGTTGGACAAGGTATTTAACCTCATTGCGCCTCAGTTTCCCCACCTGTAAACTGCAGGCAATAGCATCAACTGGAAAACTGTCAGCAACAGAAAGGGCACCGAGCCCAATGACTGGTGTATAAAGGAAGCGGTGGTGGTAGCCGTTAAAGCTCATGCCTGTTAAAATGTTACCTTCAAGACTTGGCACAGTGGCTCATGCCTGTAACTCGAGCACTTTGGGAGGCCAAGACAGGCAGATCACAAGGTCAGGAGTTCAAGACCAGACTGACCAACATGGTGAAACCCCCTATCTACTAAAAATAAAAAAATCAGCTGGGTGTGGTGGTGGGCACCTGTAGTCCCAGCTACTCGGGAGACCGAGGCAGGAGAATCACTTGAACCTGGGAAGCAGAGGTTGCAGTGAGCCAAGACTGCACCATTGTACTCCAGCCTGGGTGACAGAGTAAGATTCTGTCTCAAAAAAAAAAAAAAAAAAAGTTACCTTCAGTGTCATATACAATAGTATTAGAAACAAAAATAATAATGAAAGCTAACACTGAGTGAGTGTTTACTCAGCCACATACTACACTAAGCTGTTTGCATGCTACTTTCTCTTTTTCTCTTCATGACAACCTTTGGAGTAGCCACAGTTGTAGTTCTGCAGAAAACTGCAGCACAGAGAGATCAAGCAATAGGTCCAAGATCACACAGCCAACAGGTCACAAAGCTGGCCTGCAAACCCAGGCCTTTCCTACTCCACAACTAAAGGGCTTACCCACCTCTTTACACCACCTAATGGGCTTGCACCCTCCCAGTACCCTCTCAGCCCCACCCTCCTGGGTACCCAGCCCTCCTTGAGCCCCCAGGATGCTTCCTGTCCAGCCTGACACCGTTTGACCTCCTCCTCCTGCTTCTTGAGCCAGTGCCCGAGAAGTGACCCACTCCTTGCTGAGCCCCCACAAAGCCCTCAGCCTGACCCCCGCGTAATGAAGGGAATTAATATGGCCAAGCCTCCAGCCCAGCCGAGCAGCTTCCCAGCAGCCCTGGCCAGGCCTCTAATTGATTAGGCCATAAAGCCTGGGCACTAAATTGAAAGGAGCTGCACTAATTCTCTTTTATGTTAAATTTCTGTCTTTCCCCTTTATCGAATCTACCGTCCAATGTCCCTTTCCCTCCCCACCGTGGGCTTGCTGTGGGCCTGTTTTTTCCATGCACAGATTAAGTACCTAATCAAAATCTTGTCTCCCCTAATGGCATAAAATTGAAAGATAGATATTGCACTTTACACAGCTGATTAAACACTCGAATGTGGCTAAATGCTTAAAGGGCTTGTTACATTAACTAACTCTGTCATCTGCCCACTGTCTTATAATTGCGTGTGCTCGTGCTGCTTCAGGGAGACACAGCAGGATGGCTTTTCGTCCACCTCCTCTTTGGTGGCCCCCACAGGACCCTCTCCCAGGGACCTCTTCCACAGAGCTGAGCCAGAGTGCAGGGAGTCATGCCCAGGAGTGGCCCCAGTGCTCTTCTTGGTCTTAGGAGGCAGGGACAGGGTGGTCAGAGTCCCCCTCCATGGCCAGGCACCAAGTGCCCTTCCCTTCTATTGGCTTCCACCTCAATGAACCAGGGCAGCGGACTCTTCCCACCCCTCACCCCCAAAACCCCTCCAGTGCCTAGCTTCTTGCTTTCAAGAGTATAAATATCCCCCTAGCCCACTCCCAGAGGGAGAGACACTGAGTGTATGTGGCAGCAGTGACCTGTCATCTGCTGTGCTTCACCTTCGACCCTTGGCATCCCTCTCCCCTCACTCCCAGGTGTACAAACTCACCTTTGAAATTAAGAAAGGTTGATAGCTATGACAATGAAATATGGTAGGAGCTGAGCCAGCTCTTCAACATCTACCCTGCTCCTGGACACTCCTGACACACTCTCTCTGTCTTCATTCAGCACAGGGCACAGCAGAGCCTCAGCCACATGGCTGGTAGGAGGCAAGACACACACAGGTAATTGATCACCTAATCGTTCCCACAGCAAGTTAGTGCAGGACTGGGTCTTGAACCTTGACATCCTGACCACTGCGGCTCAGGACAGAGGATAAACGGCAGGGGTGTGGGGTATGTTCACTGCTCAGGCCAGTGGGAGACAGCCTTTTCTGCCACATCTTCCAGCCCAGAGAAAAGGTGATTTTGACAAAGGAGGAGTATATGGAAATTTCCTAGTGTAACAGTCAAAGAACAGTGTGGACTCTGGAGCTGGATCAGATGCTAGTTCAACCCCTGCTCCAGCTACTCTTTTTCTTAGTGACTTTGGGCAAATTTCATATTCCTTCCAGACTTTCATTCCTTCTAGATAAAATGGGAACTCCAACACATTTTTAATGAACATAATCTGTATATATTTAATTAATATAATCTGCCCAACTGCAGAGCTATGCATGGGCATCTCACAGCAAAAACACAGGCCATTCCTCTCTCCACAGAGCTCACAGTCAAGAAGGTGTGTGTGAATCATCAAATCATTGCATCAATAAAATAATTACCAATTGTGATAAATGCCATGTAGACAAAAACTAACAAATAACACCAACAGCAACCCCAAAGGGCTATTACAGAATAATAGCCTGTAGTGGCTGCTTTAGACAGGGTGACCAGGGAAACTTTCTCAAGCAGGCAACACCAAGCTGACACCTCAAGGTTCAGAAAGAGCCAATTATGTGGACATAAGGATAAAGAGTTCTTCAGGCAGAGGGACAGAAAGTGCAAAGACTCCAAGAGAGGTCGGGGGTTTGTCCCAGGGCAGTGTGGCTAGAGAGTGGTGAACTAGAAAAGAGTAGTTTTCACTCTTGCCTCTGTGTCCTCCCAAGTTGTGTGCCCCTGGGCATTTGTCACCAATCAGAACCTCAGGTTTCCCAACCATAAAATGGAAAACACAAAGTACAAGACTGCAGTGAAAATCCAGTGAGAAAATGTCTGTCCTGTGCCTGCCTCAGCAAAGACTGGGTGCCCAGTCTTTTAGGCCAAGGCATTTAGGGCAGAAGCTCAGCCCTGGGAGGGTCTTGAATTCATTCAAATCTGCTCCATGTCAGGAAGGAAGGAAGTCTGTCCCCTTTCTCCTCTTTGTCTACGTCCATCTCTTTCTGTCTCTGTTCTTTGATCACTTTTTTCTGCAGTCAGCTTTATCTCCTCTTCAGAGGAGCTTCTTTCATTGTATGTTTTTTACCCACTCACCCCCACCTGTCACCCAATAATTCAAATAAATTAGGTTGTCAAGACACCAACTCCAGCCCCAACTATGCATGAACTTTCAGCTCAAATGTCATCCACTAACTCCTATTTAAATGTCTTCAAATTATATTCTTAAGAGAGAATGTGACTGGTCTCCTTATCTGACAACAGCCAAGTGACTTTGTGCAAATTTCTTAACCCTTCCATGTTTCCATTTCTTCTAGGTAAAATGTGGACTCCAGCATACATTCAACAAATATTTAATGAACATAATCTGTATGCCAAGTTCAGCGCTATGCATGGGCATCTCACAGCGACGAGAGATGTCTGACAACAGACCAGCAGATGCCCCTTGGTCCAGTGGCTATGGCCAGCCAACAGGGCAGTGGGGCAGATTCTCTGAGCAGAGCTTGCAAGTTGCAGGCAGACCAGTAAGCAGAGACAGTGTACAGCTTGAGTGAAAGAAGCCATGGGCCTTTGGCTCCAAGAAAAGTCACTCTAGTCCTATAATGCACCAAGCCTCCCAAGGCAATCCTGCCTCCTCCTGACAGCCTAACCAGATGGCCATAAAATGCATAGGTCCTTTTCCTTTATATAGTCAACCTCTTTGCAAGAGTAATACCTAGACCAGACCCTGCAGCCTTGGTAGACCTTAACCACCCACTTCCCACGTGCTGTGGGAACTGCGTCCCTCTGTCTGTAAGAACTACTTCCTTCTATCTGGGACAACTGTTTCCTTCCTCCCTACATCTGAAGGAACCATCTCCCTTGCTCTCTTGGAACCATTTTCTTTCTCCCACCTCCTCCTCCTGCCTCTGGGAACCGCCTCCTTCCTCCTCCTTCCCTCAGTCTGTGAGAACCACCTTTCTTGTCTGTGAGAAGTGCCTAGCTCCTCTCTCCATCTGTAGAAACCACCTCCCTTGCTCTCTGGGAACCACTTTCTCCCTTTCTCCTCCCTCAGTCCATAGGAACCACATCTCTTCTCCTTCCATCTGGGAGAACAGCTGCTCTCAGTCTATGGAAACCGCCTCCCTCAGTCCACAAGAACCACCATCCTTTGTTTGTGGGAACTGCTGTCCTCCCTCTGAGGGAACCATTCCCTCCTCCTCCTCCTCCCCCTAACCTTATATGTGAGAACCTCTGTCTCTTCATCCCCCACCCTCATACGTGAGAATCTTCTGTCCCCACTCCCAGCCGCCCCTCCTCAGTGCAGCCTCTGCAGAAAGCCTTCATCTCCCCAACAGGCCTCCTTTATACAGCTCAATTGAGGGGATTATGGACTCCTCATTAAGTGCCTCACATTAAAGATTCATGAAGGCACAATATATATTTTAAGAAGGCAGTTTGTACAATACAGAACTCCATCCTATCCAATGCACATCACTGAGAACTGGGGCCAGAGCCCTGCTGGGAGCTGAGGGCACCATGAAAAAGATTGCAGAGATTTTAGTCACCTCCTCCTCTCCAGGGGCCCCGGACTCTGCCCACCCCACCAAATCTTCCTGACCAAGCCCAAGGCAGCTTGCCCACCCTGAGAGTGCATGGCTCTGTATGAGCAAAAACACATACACTTACACATGTGTGCATGCATGCACTCACTCATACACACCTGCATGGGCACTGCCACACATGCATGTACATTCACATAAGCATGCACACATACACACACAAAATTGCATGCATGTATACATGCACACTCATGCTCATGCACACGAACACATGCACACACTCAGTCACACATTCCATAAGGCAACACTCAGACTTACACACCGAACTCACAAGAACAATGACAGTAATCACTACTATGAACTGAGCGATTACTGAGTGGCCATCCCTCTAGGTGCATTATTCCATTTGTGTTCATGATAAAGGGTCCTTGCATCCATTGTCCACTGAGGAAAATGATACACAATGGTTAAGTTGCTTGCTCAAGGTCACACAGGCAGTAGCGGTTGAGGCAGGATGTGAACCCAGGTCCATTCAAACTCTAATGTCCACACTCTCAACCACTCAAAACATTGCCTTTGCACACAGAGCCACCTCTAATCCTTTCTAGAGGCACAGGAGTCAGGGGAGGGGATAAATAAATCTGCCTTGAGACATCTACAAAGTCCCAGTAACACCCTTACATGTGGATACACTGTACTCCTTGACACATCCTCCTTCATGTACTTAGCTCTACTCTCCTGCACAGACCCAAGAACTCACACATGTGCACTCACAAATGCACACAAACACACACATATCCATGCACATTCACTCAGGCACACACACAGATAGGATGACCAACCTTCCACATTTTCCCTGGAATGAGAGGTTTCCTAGAACAAAGTTTCAGTGCTAAAACCTGGGCACTTCTGGAAAAACCTGGATGAATTGGTCAGCCTACGTAACACAGCCACTCCTGTGTACCACACCCACCCCCTCCACGTGCTCAGTCACACTCACACTTACCAGTTCAGGGTCTGGTAAGTTCAGCAGGGTTTGAAGTTGTTAAGGAACTACACTCTTAGCACCCTAACTTCAGTGTCAAGGTTGCATTGAGTTCTAGGCACCTACTTGGTTCATCCAGTTTGCTCTTCTTCTCTTCCTCTCTGGCCCGTCTTACCTTCCCTCAGGAACCAAGGAAGCTTAGGGTAAATCAGGGCCACAGGGCCCCGCATTTCAGGCAAGCAGGAACCTTCTACACCCAGGAATTTCTCAGGCAGGTCGTGGACCCACTCTCCATCCCTCCTTACCCTAGAGTTCACAAAGAGTGAAAAGGGAAGGAGTCCTTGCTCTCCAGGACCTCCATGGAGCTTGGCAGATCTGGATTTCAATCCCAGCATAGCCCGTAGTTGGCAGCATGACTGAGGGAAGTTATTTAATCTTCCAGAACCATCCCCATGCCAGAAAACTGCAACTCAAGCCTCGATACCTTTTCCTCTCACAGCCCATGTCCAACATATCTGGAATCCCACCTTCACTCACCACCTCCCCTATTGTCACCCCGGCTCAAGCTGCCATCATCTCTCATCTGGACTACTGCAGCAGCCTTCCAACAGGCCTTCTCTTGGATGTTTTTCATCTACAAACTGTTTTCAACCAAGTGGCCAGATAGCCTATTTTTAACAGCTTTATTAGGATATAACTCATATGCAATTAACCACACATATTTAAAGGGTGCAAGTTGGTATGTATTTACTCATGAAACCATTACCACAATCAAGATACCGAACATACCCATCATCTCAACAATTTCCCTATGGCCTTTTATAATCCTCCTTTCTCTCCCTCCCCATCCTAGACAACCACGGATTTGCTTTCTGTCACTATAGATTAGTTTGCATTTCCTAAAGTTTTATACAATAATGCATTTCCTAAAGTTTTATACAATAATGAACTCATACAATAGGTATTCTGTTTTGTCTGATTTCTTTTACCCAGTATGATTATTTTAATATTTATCCATGTTACATCTATCAATAATTCATTCCTTTTTATTGTTGAGTAGTATTTCATTTTATAACTAGAGTCATAATTTGTTTATTCATTCACCTATTGCTAAACATTTGGACTATTTCCAATTTGGAGCTACTGTAAATAAGGCTGCTATGAACATTTGTGTACAAGTCTTTGTATAGACATATGATATGTTTCCTTCTCTCTTAGTAAAATACCTAGGAATGGAATAGCTAGGTTATACAGCAGTTGTATGTTTAACATTTTAAGAAACTGCCAAATTTTTTTAAAGTGATTGTACCATTTTTATTAACATCTGCAACATGAGAGATTTTTTTCCTTCATATCCTCACCAACACTTGATGTGATCAGTCTTTTTAATTTTCAACACTCTAATTGGTATGTAGTGATCTCCCTTTAAGGCTGTCATTTCCACTTCCCACATCGTGACTTATTATGTTGAACATCTTTTGATGTACTTATTCCCCACCTATTTATCTTTTTTGATGAAGTCTCTGTTCAAATATTTTATTCATTTTTTGTTGGGTGTTTGTCTTCTTAATATAAAATTTTAAGAGCTCCTTAAATATTCTGGATATAAGCTCTTTAGCAGATATTTGTTTTACAAAGTTTTCTCTCAGTCTGTGGCTTATCTTTTTCTTCCATTGACAGTATCTTTTGAAGACAAACTGTTTTTAATTTTGACAAAATGCAGTTGGTCTATATCTTCTTCGACTTATGCTTTTGGTGTCTTATCCAAGAAGTCTTTGCCTAATCCAAAGTCACAAAGATTCTCTCCTGTCTCTTCTACAAGTTTTATAGTTTTATGTTTTATATTTGAAATTGTATGTGTTTATAGTTTATAGCTTTATATTTGGATCCATGTTTTAAAATTTTTTTATATATGGTAGAAGGTATAGATCAAAGTTTAGATATTTTTGCATATGGATATCCAAATGCTTCAAGTACTATTTGTTTAAAATGCTATCCTATCCCCACTGAATTGCCTTTGCACTTTGTTGAAAATAAGTTGCCCATATATATGTAAACTCTACTCTGTTATGTATTTCTGGACTCTCTAATTCTGTTACCTTTATCTATTTGTCTATTTTGATAACAAAACTTACAGTTTAATGTAACTTTATAATAAATCTTAAATTAGGTAGCATAAGACTTCAAGCTTTTTTCTTCTTTTCACAGTTATTTTGAATATGCCAGGTTCTTAGAATTTCCAAATGAATTTTAGAATTAGTGTGTCAGTTTGCTTGGAATTATATTAAATTCATATGCCATTTTGGAGAGAACTGACAATATTGAGAGAATCTTAACAATATTGATTCCAACCCATGAGCAAGACATATTACTCTATTTAGGTTGTCTTTTATTTCTCTCAGTGATATTTCATAGTTTCCAGGATATAGATTGTTCATGTCTTTTGTTAGATTTATCCATTGACATTTTATAATATTATTCTATAGTATATGATGTTGCTTTTTAATTCCAATATGCAATTATTCATTACTAATATATAGAAACGATTTTCATATATGAATCTTGTCTCTTGCAACCTTACTAAACTCACTTGTAGAACACAGAATATAGAACATAGTATATAACATAGAACTAAATAGCTTTTTTGTAGTCTTCATGGGATTTTCTATACAATCATGTCATCTGTGAGTAAAAATAGTTGTACTTCCTCCTTCTCAATCCAGATTCCTTTTATTCTTTTTTTAGGTGGAGTCTTACTCTGTCACCCAGGCTGGAATGCAATGGCATGATCTCGGCTCACTGCAACCTTCACCTCCCAGGTTCAAGTGATTCTCCTACCTCAGCCTCCTGAGTAGCTGGAATTACAGGTGCTCACTACCATGCCCAGTTCATTTTTATATTTTCAGTAGAGAAGAGGTTTCACCACGTTGGCCAGGCTGGTGTCAAACTCCTGAACTCACGTGATCTGCCCGTCTTGGCCTCCCAAAGTGCTGGGATTACAGGTGTGAGCCACCATGCCTGGCCATCCCTTTTATTCCTTCCTGCCTGCTTTAACTGCCTAGGACACCCAGTACAATGTTGAATAGAAGTAATGAGAGAAGACATCTTGTGGGAAATATTCAAGTCTCTTTGATGTTCCGTAAGAGCTTGTGTATGTTTGGTATTATGTCTTCCTTAAATGTTTAATAAAATTTACCAGTGAAGCCATGGGCCTGAAATTTTCTTTATGGAAAAGGTTTTAACTATAAATTCGTTCTGTTTAATAGACATATGTCTATTGATATTTCACTGATGTTTCTCTCTTTTTTGGTTTTCTATTTCAATGATTTCACTCTGAATTTTTTTTCTTTTTTTGAGACGGAGTCTCACTCTGTCACCCAGGCTGGAGTGCAATGGCATGACCTTGGCTCACTATAACCTCAACCTCCCAGGTTCAAGCAATTCTCCTGCCTCAGTCTCCTGAGTAGCTGGGATTATAGGCACCTGCCATCACACCCAATTAATTTTTATATTTTCAGTAGAGATGGGGTTTCACCATGTTGGCCAGGCTGGTCTCGAACTCCTGACCTCAGGTGATCTGCCCACTTCAGCCTCCCAAAGTGCTGGGATTACAGGAGTGAACCACCACGCCTGGCCTTCACTCTGAATTTTATTATCCCCTTTTATCTGTTTACTTTGGGTTAAATTTGCTCCTTTCTTTTCTAATTTTTAAGGTGGAAACTGAAGTCATTGATTTGAAAGGTTTCTTGTTTTGCAACATAGACAGGTAGCACTATCAATTTCCCTCTAAGTACTGCTTTAGCTTCATCACATACATTCTATACGTTATGTTTTTTTGTTAAAAATATTTTTTTACTTCCTTTTACCCATGGTTAATTTAGAAGTGTGGTATTTAATTTCCAATTATTTGAGGATTTTTCAGATATTTTTTTTTCTTATTGATTTCTAATTTAATTTAATTGTAGTCAGAGAATATACTATATATGACTTGAATCCTTTCAAATTTATTAAGACTAATAGATTCATTTTATGGCTCAGTATATGGTCTATCTTGGTAAATGCTCCATGTGTACTTGAAAAGAGTATGATTTCTGCTGTTGCTGAATAGCATGTTTTATAAATGCCAATTAGTTCAAGTTGGTTGATAGAGTTAATGTTGTAGCATCCCAAAATAGCAAGATCCTTAGTCCCTGAGTCACATGGAGGAAAGCTTTTCAGAAAAGCCACAGAACAGGAACACAATCACTCAACTTCAAATAAATGGAAAATAAACATTTGTTGCATTGTACTATCGAGATCTAGGGTTTTAGTTTTTATTACTCCAATACAGGACCTCATTCCTGAAAGAGATTTTTCTAACAACTCCCTTTCTTTAGGGGAAAACACTATGAAAAACAAGAGGAGAAGAAAGTGTTTCTTCCCATTGGAATCCTATAAAATTAGCAGTGGCCAGAATTAGACTGCAGATTGGGGTGGTAATTACCAGTCAATTAATTTTAATTTAAACATCTATCTACTCTTCTCACAAAGATGTGTCTCTCATTCTCATTATTATACAAGATATATTTTATCAGCAATTTGCTCATGATGATGACAGTGTGTTGGATCCCACACTTAGTCCAGGAAGAAGTTGGCAAATGGGGCATATGAATACCTTAAATCCTTCAGAGAAGACTTCTTAAAACGTGTGTGTTGTCTCCTTTCACCTTCCTCTCTGAGTTTGTCTCAGAATGGGATTCCACTATGTCCCTATTTGTTGGATGGGTGGGTGGATTAGCTGAGTATGACTAAGTTATCAATGGAAATCTTGAATATAAGAAGAACAGGAAAAGTTCCCATTAAGTCCCTGGATATAGGGTAAAACTTTCTGTGCCACCCCTATCTGAAGTTAAAGAAGGAATGGAAAACTCCTTTTTTCCCAGAATAAATAGGCAGGGGTAAACAGTAGCAATTTTTAGGGTGCCATAGCAGAATATTTTTACCGAATCAGGACTTGAGCCCTCTGTAATAAGGCAAGTCAAACTTGTTCCAGTGCCTGTTGATCCACAGACAAGAGTATTTAATCCTCTCACTGATTGGTCTATATAAATGGGCAGCAGACTAATGTCCAAAGCTGTGATGGTGAGCTAAGGTTTAAAAAAAATACCTGTCCTCACACTCCAGAATCCTCTCCAAGTCATGGTTCCTGCTCAATGCTCAACTAAGAGAGGATCTGTGTTAAATCCTTGGACAGAAACTTGTCTCCTGTAGTATGGTGGACTAGGTATTGCAATTAACCTGCCTGCTGAAAATAACTTTAAAAAAAATGGGTCAAATGTATTTTGTAAATCTTCCTAAAATCATGAAGGAGCTGAAAGGAATTATCAGTCCATAGTAGAAGTAAAGGCTGAACCCAGAGAGATACGGAATGCCTAAGAGACTTTTGTTCAGAGGATATTTGTCAAATTTGGGCAATTTGAACTTCAGCATTCATAATCTCATGGAATGTAGGAAACAGAAGACAATGACAGAAGTCAATTCAAGGTTGAGAGTTTATTAGAAGACCCTCTTCAATCTCATCAAGACCCCAAATGTCTATGCTCTATATGACAAAGTGAAGGAAACTCTTCTGCCAACCCCCCACATCCCCAGAAGACCTGAATTAACAGTTGCTCATCACTGAGTGTATCAGAAGTTGGGGTGGTGGGGGAAGTCCTAGAAAAGTAGTAACCACAAGGCAGCTCTCCAGTGAATATGCAGCTCAAAGTAAATCTCCTGGTGGTCCAAAATAAACACACTTTCAGTGCTCCATGACCCACATTGGCAGTGCCCCCAGATATCTGTCAGTAATTCTCTGGAGTGATGCATTCACAGCATTAAGTTGCAAAGAGTCTCCAAAAATAATTTTCCAATAGAATTCCCAGGATGATATTTGGACTGCCCGTATGCTAGTCCAGAAGCCCCCATTAACTCCAAATAATCTGAGATGTGTCCCTTCTGCCCCTTGGCCAGTGTGAGGTGACAGAGCTAGGCTGGGCCTCGACTCCAGCATGTCTTCAATCCTTGAAGAAGAGGTTGGATACAAAGTTATGGTGACCTCAAGATTCCGGGGGAAGATGATTAAAACCACCCAAGACAGCACCATTCTGAATCTCCCTCAAGTATTTCAGAGCACCAATTACTTAAATGCAATTGATATGCTGATTATAAATCATTCTTATCTATTGATTAGAATAATAAGCAAATCCTAGTTAGCCTAATTCCAGTTACTATATATATTCAAAGGCAAGAAAACCACATCCGTGAAAATCTAACCAATGATTATGTCTTTGCACTAACTCAAACTTTTTGAGGCAGATGTTTTGTGTACACATGTGTACTAGAATGTGCACCAGGTTTTACACCATGTACAATACACATTTTTTCTAGCTTAAGGAAACGCTTTAGGTTCTCTTTTAAACAAATCTGAAGACTAAGATTTGGATGCAAATTATTTATTTGGGAGGTGCTTTCACAAAGTAATGTGAGGGTTTGCAAATTGAGATGAGAAAGGAAGAAAGGCAATGTGTTAAGAGGTTGAAGAGAAATCCACCTCCATTCCAAAGGGCTCCTCTGTGAGGAGGAGTCTCTGTGAGACTCCTGTGAGCACACCTCAGAGTTGTGCTTTGGAAGGGTGAAAAGCTGAGGTCCTTACCCACCAACTCCCACCTCTCATTGGTTGATGGCTGATCCTGAGATTGTTACCCCACCCTTCTGACCAGTTCTACTTGCAAGCTGAGCCATGCCCTTGAGCTATGCATGCACTGAGGCAGAGAGAAACAGAAAGTCATTGGCATTTATGGAACTGTCTGCAGGCACCTGCTAGAGTAGGCAGAGGGGATACAGACAGGCCACCAACCATATCTGCACAAGGCTCATTCACTGAAGTAAATGGTCTACCCGGGAATGTGCTCCAACATTAGCCCAGCTGACTGACATTAACCAAATGGGAAATCTAAAGTGATGCACACTAGTCACTGACTTATTCGCTCACCCAACCAAAATTTACTGTACCACCCTGTGTTGTCATTCTTGCATTGCTATAAAGAAAAACCTGATACTTGATATTGAGTAGTTTATAAAGAAAAGAGGTTTAATTGGCTCACAGTTCTGCAGGCTGTACAGGAAGCATGGCACCAGCATTGACTTGGCTTCTGGTGAGGCCTCAGGGAGCTTTTAATTATGACAGAAGACAGAAGAGGGGCGGGTGACTCACATGGTGAAAACAGGAGCAACAGATATCAAGGAGAGGTGCCATACATTTTTAAAAACGAGATCACTTTGCAGCAACAGCACTAAGGGGATGAGGAATCCGCCCCCATGACCCAAACACCCTCCATCAGACCTCACCTCCTACACTGAGGATTACATCTCAACATGAGATTTGGAGGGGACAGACATCCAAACTATATCAATCCCCTGTGCCCAGGAACTCTGCAAAGCACAGAGAGTGGATTTGGGATTGAACATGTGTGGCCTCTGGAATCAGATTTTGTTTTCAATCGAGTGGGTGGGTGCTTCTCAGGCTCCCGTATCTTTATTTTATGCCATGAATGTTGGGGCTAGATGATACTGTGGATAAGATCCTGGGCCCTGGCATTGAGGGGAGGATGGCTCTGCGTGACTTGGGGCAGTTCACTGACCTCCCAGAGACTCACTGTGTTTATTTTTAAAATAGAGATATAATAATAGTTGGGAAGACTAAAGATGGCAATCCATGTAAAGTGCATAACATGACACCTTCCACTCTGCTACCAGATCTGCTGAAGAAGAGGCAGAGGAGGAAGAGGCAGAACCTACCTTTGAGAAGCTCAGAGGCTAGAAGGAGAGATAGGCATAGGAATCATAAAACAGATAATCATAAAACAAAAGAGATATGCAGGGATTCAGGTGCTATTGCTACATTCAAACCACCTCAAAACATCACAGCAAAAAAGCAATTCACAGCATCTGTGCATCAGAAATTCAGGCAGGAGCTCAGCAGGGAAGGCTGGAAGAATGTCAGTGACTCAATGGCTGGGGTAGGAGTCCTTTAGAGCATGAGATGGCAAACTACAGTTGTGAGCCAAATCCAGCCATGCCTATCTGTTTGTACATTATCTATAACCATTTTTGCCCTATGACGGCAGAGTCAAATCATTGCAACAGAAACTGTATGGCCTACAAAGCCAAAAATATTTTCTTTCTGGCCCTTTACAGAAATGTTTGCTGACCTGTCATCTGGAAGTATTGCATTCACATGATTGGCAGTTGATGCTGACTGTCAGTTTGGACCCCACCCAGCTGGATGGTCAGCTGGAACAGTGCATATGACTTCTCCATGTGGCCTCTCAAGATGAGTTAATTTGGGCTCCCTCTCCACATGGTGGCTGGTTCCCACAGTAAGTATCCCAAGAGAGCAAGGTGAAAGCTGCATGGCGTTTCGATGGCACAGCCTCTGAAGCCACACAGCATCACTTCTGCACTAGCCTGTTAGCCAAAGATTCACTAAGGTCCAAGAAGAGATGACCCTAGCACTCACTGGAAAAAGTGACAAAGTCACATCGTAAAAGGGCATATAGAGTAGAAAATATTATTGCTGCCCACTTTGGCAAATACAATATTCTATACACAGGAGATTTTTTTAAATGGATTGAAGCAGAAAGGAGGATGCTTTTCAGCATCCTAAAAGAGTTAGAACTTCAGCTGAGGCTGACCAGGCAGCTCAGTACCAGCCAGGTAAGAGTTTACCTTTGGTGATACTCAAACCTTCTCTATAGGGGTACAGATCCCAGATTATGCCTGTGGGCGCAAGCCCCAAATACAGACAAGGGAGCGGGTACAGGTGGGGCTCTCCAATCTCAGAGATTCCTGGGCTACTATATGAGACAACAACACAACAGACCAGGACAGACACCAGGAATAGAGAGTTAGACCAACATAAGCTGGAAAGAACGGTGGCATTGTGCCTGAAATGTTTAGCAAAATTATGATAATAAAAACAACTAATACTGATTGAGTCCTTACTAGGGGCAAGCACTGTGCTAAGTTCTTTTCATGCAGTTTCTTTTCATGCTCCCAAAAGTCCAGAATGATTTTTGGTTCTGTTTTTGTTTTCTGATTTTTGTTTTGTTTAATGTTGAACAGAATTTTTCCCCTTTTCCTTTATTTATGTTCTAGGGTACATGTGCAGATCTTGCAGGATTTTTACATAGGTATACACATGCCACAGTGGTGGTTTGCTGCATCCCTCCCCCAGTCACCTATATTAGGTATTTCTACTGTTATCCCTCCCCAATCTCCCCACCCCCTTCTATCCCTCTCCTAGCCTCCCACCCCCCAACAGACCCCAGTGTGTGATGTTCTCCTCCCTGTGTCCATGTTGAACAGATTTTTTAAGACATTTATTTCAAGGCAAACATATTACAGGCCAAGACTCCAACTCCAGCCCTTTCCACACCTGTAGACTTAGGGCCGCCTGCTAACAGGAATCCCAGGACCACTCTGACAGTGCCATGGTATATCTCCTTCTCAGGCCGTTAGACACAGATCACAAAGCCAGGCATGGCCAGAGATAAACAGTGTTGTTTTTCACGCCTGGGGAACTAAAGTGCTTGACTTACAGGCTAAGTTTTCCTTGTGGCAACTCTTCTGAAATACAGCCGCAGCCTATTAGCTGGTAGCACATGGGGAGAACTATGCAGAACAAGGAAGTCTGCCCCTCCTTGACTGCGGAGAGCAGAGGTGGATGGAGTAAAGTGAAGAGTCAGGCATGGGCTGCTAGAGATGGACCCCCACCCAACTCCTGGCCAGGCCTCCCACGATCCTCGGAACCCTGAATGTTTGCTCCTAGCCCTCTGTATGCAGTCCTTCTGCAAGCCCCAGCCTCAGCCAGCCAGTCCTGAAAGGCAAGGAGCACTTGGCTCCACTGCTGCGAGCCTAGACTCTGGGATGGCCTCACACCACTAGTTAACCCCTTCACGGAGAGTAAACACTGTAGGCTGGGGAAGGCTGTCATCATGAACTCCTCAAAACTCTCTGTGCCTGGGACTGGGTCAGGCATGGTCCATCCTCCATCAAAACTGAGTAAATGAGCAGATGAAAGATTCCTTCACACCCGTTCTTGTCAAGCTACTCAGCTTTTACTCAAAGCTTTGACACAAAATGTTGGAAAATCTGAACAGCCAGGCTTCAGTGCTTACTACTGCCTTCCATGCTGGGTTACCTATGCCATCATCTCACTTCAGTGAAGAAGAGACCTTACAGAATCAAAGGCTTGGTGTTCCTATCAGTACAGCTACTCAGTCTGTGGCCTGGACAGCGGCAGACGCCCATCTGCAGCTGGACATCCACCCACACTTGGCATTTGGAACACAGAATGTTTCATCGAGTGAGTCAGGCTGGTCATTTGCAGCCAGTCAGAATCAAACCAAACATCTAGAATGCAAACCCCTGAGCCTGTTCTGCCGTATAATTAGTGATGCTTTTCTGAGAACTAAACCTGAAGTGGGTCAGATTCCATCCAAGGTAACTCTGTGGACATCTAATCTGAAGCTCTTTCTGTAAAAGAGATGTCAAGTGTTTCCTCTCTGCCCATACCTCAGGCTTAGATAATACGCTACATTCACAGACCCGGCCCTGTGTGACCTCATCACCCCTCGGTCATTGCTGATTGGACCAGGTGTGCAGACTTGGCCAATCATATTCTCCATCCAGAATTGTGGGAACTGAGACACAAAAATCAAAGCATTTGGCTGTAGAACACCATAATCCTTTCCTTTACAGGAGCTGTCTCCAATTGTGATTATACACATACTTCTGTGGTTATTTGATCAACTAATGAGTCATTGAATTAATAAATGAATGAGCAGTTGAATAGCAAGGTCAGGTAGAGACAAGGCTAGAATCAGCACAGAAAACTAAGAAAGAAGTCCAAAGGGCTGCAGAATTTGGGAGCCTTACAAAGGAATCAGGTCTCTAGAAAGGGAGATGCAGCAGAGATGTAAGAGAAGCCCACGTACGCCTCCTGCACATGGTATTTCGAGAGACCAGATGTATTCAGTAAATCTTTCTGTCTGGACTTTCTTGAGTCACGTTCTATTATCTGCAGCTGAATGTTTCCTAAGTTTCTACACTCCAGACATCTCTCTGCAAAACGAGATTTAGAGGGACTCAGTCTTCCCCTCAGAAGATGCAGTGGCCTCCATGAGTACACCACAGCTGAATCTACACTGACCCAACAACCAGGAGAAGAATGCGATACAGCCCCCCTGGCCAGCATATTGACCTTTATTTTTTAGTTAGTTTTTTTTATTTCTGAGATGGATTCTCGCTCTGTCGCCTAGGCTGGAGTGCAGTGGCGCAATCTCGACTCACTGCAACCTCCGCCTCCCAGGTTCAAGTGATCCTCCTGCCTCAGCCTCTCAAGTAGCTGGGACTACAGGTACCCACCATCATGCCTTGCTAATTTTTGTAGAGACAGGGCTTAATCATGTTGGTCAGGCTGGTCTTGAACTCCTGACCTTAGGTGATCTGCCTGCCTCAGTCTCCCAAAGTGCTGGGATTACAGGTATGAGCAACCTCACATGGCCCAGACTGGCCTTTAAAAACATGAATGTTGGAAACCATCCTGGGGACAGAATGAATGATTTGCATCACTACTAAACTCAGGCCTCAGCCAAATACAGTCTGGCTTCTGCAGCATGTCATGGATGTCCCAGTTCTCCAATATGAGAGGGAACTGCACCTTTCTTCCAGGCAAGTCTGAAGGCTAGAAAGAAATGGTGGTACTGGAGGCTGCCCTTTGGATCTCATTAGCTAAGTGGACCTGATGACAGGTGTTGCTGGCACTCCTTAGGAGGAATTCAGGTTGCATCCTTCACTGCAGGAACAAGTCATTCACACCAGATCCATCTCCTTGTACCACCCTGCCACTCTGTGACGGGGCCACCGACAAGTGAGGTAGGAAGACATTAACACTTGTGTTTGCAAACTGTCACCTTTATAAAACAGGCAGTATTTTTCTATTATAATTAAAAACACTTATGTCAAGTTTTGCTTTTAATTAATTCCTGTGCCTTCAACTTGCTAAAGAGCAACAGGGACAAGTGGCCTGTGTGGTGCCAGAGAAAAATGAGAAAATCTTACAGGAGCTTCCAAGAAGACTGAAATCTGCCCTGAGAGCTGCTAGAGGCAACACTTAAAATTCTGTAGCCTTCACTCAGGAGGTAGGTGAAAACATGCAGAATTTGGAAATCACTATGATTACCAGCCCTGCATGTTTTTCCTGCCAGCAAAACTCCACCTTTGTTCATCAGGTGGAAATGCTTGGACCCCAGGATGTCACTCCACTCTAACTAATATGACTCAAAGGAATTTGCTGAAGGAAAGTTTTCTCTCACCTTATGAAAAAGAGGCACTTGAAGAGAAACTGTCTGCTCCCATACTGGCTCCTGCTTCCTGCCCCTGAACATGGTGTAAGGATGTGATGATTGAAGCTATGGCAGCTATTTTGTGACCATGAGGGCAATGCCAAGAGAATCACAGAGAGATCAGCCCAGAGACGAGGCATTGTTGAGCTGCTGAGCCAGTACCAGCATCTTCACACCCCTAGACATACTGTTACGTGAGAAGAACACACCCTTGCTCTTTTTTTTTTTTTTTTTTCTTGAGATGGAGTCTTGCTCTGTCACTCAGGCTGGAGTGCAGTAACGCGATCTCAGCTCACTGCAACCTCTGACTCCCTGGTTCAAGCGATTCTCCTGCCTCAGCCTACAGAGTAGCTGGGATTACAGGTATGCACCACCATGCCCATATAATTTTTGTATTTTTAGTGAAGATGGAGTTTCACTATGTTGGCCAAGATGTTCTCGATCTCTTGACAACATGATCTGCCTGCCTACACCTCCCAAAGTGCTAGGATTACAGGCGTGAGCCACCGTGCCTGGCCCACCTTTGCTTATTTAAGACAACTTTGGTACATGTCCTGTTACTTAATTCATTCTTAATAAGGCATGAATCAAGCAGCTGAGTCCATAAAAGGGAAGAGGGAAAGTAGCATTACCGCTGAGCCTACTTCCAACTACACTAAGAAGAGACTTAAAGCCCTTGCCTGATCCCCATGCTGCATTTCACACCAGCCTTCTCTCTTTCTGTATTCTAGCCAGAGCAGCATTCTTTCAGTTTCTCCAGTGCACCACACTAGCCCTTGCCTCAGGGCCTTCGCCCAAGCCATGCCCTCCATCAGAAATGCTCACCCCGTTCTTTGTGCCTGTCTAGCTTCTTCACATACTCTCATCCTTCAGGTCTCAGATCAAATGCTACCTCCTCCCAACTTTCCCCGATAACCCATTCTAAAGCAGACTTTCCACACGGCCCATATTTCTCTCTGGACTATATTTATGTGTTGACTCCTTCACTTTCAGTCTCTCCAATAAACCCTGGGATCTGAGAATAGCAGCCCTGTGGGCTCATTTGTCATTATTTTCCTCATGTTTAGCACGTGCCTGATGCGTTTTAGTCCCTTACATGACTGAATAAAGGGAGGAACATGCTGTTTACTGTGCTAGTCACTCTTCATTTGTTAGCACTGCATTCCTTACATCTGCCCAGGAGGTGAGAAGGCTTGTCTCTATTTCACAGATGACAAAACCAAGGTCCAGAGAGTTTTAATAACGTATCCAAGACTGTATAGCCAGTAAGTGACGGGTCATGATCCAGACACTGGTCTTCTGGTCCGGTGTACTCTCCTCTGCATCAGAATTGCTTCTGGCTGAGTTTTGTCAACTTTATCAGGAAATAATGGGACAACATTTCCAAACGTGGCCTTGAGGAATCCTGGGCCAATTAGCAGCTTCAGAGACAGAGAATAGGGTGCAAGTCCTTCATGAGCTGCTGAATTCAAGCATCAAGTCCAGCAGTGACTCAGGGTCTGGGTGCCAGAGAGTTCAGAGCAGAGGGGGCCTATAGCAGAAATAAGCAGTGTCTGAAGCTAACAAAACACCTGAAATTCCATGTGACTGAGGAAGCCAGTGGTCATTTCTAGGAGAACTCTGATTTTAATAATTTGAAATGTTTTCCCCATCATTCTATATGTGTCTAATGCTATGTTAAGATGAAATTCAAAATTTCCAGAAACTGAAGTCTCAGAAGATTACAGATCAGAGACCATCTCTGACTATAAGGTATAGTACTAGAGACCAGTCAGGGTATGTACAATAAAAATCTAATTAATAGAAATACTAGGCAAAGGGGAAAAGGTATAGAAGTAACACTTGTTAAATATCTAGTATGTGTCAGACTCTGGGCAACAGTATTTGATAAGCATTAGCACATTTCATTTGCACAAGAACATATTAAGGTTGTAGGTAGTCCTTTTCACTCCCATACACAAGTATACATTTTACAGATAAGAAAACTGTGGTAGTTTGCCTAAAAGCACGTTAATCAACCTGAGAACTAATCAACCTAAATTTCCCAGATTTCAAACTGTCTGGGAATCAAAATAAATAAATAACAAAAAAAAAGAAGCAAACACATTTTATTTGGTAATGAAGAATCTTTCCAAATTGCCCGGATCTACCTGACAATTTACTACAGATAAACTCTCTGGTGGGGTCTTCCTTTCAAGAATGAGGTTTGTACAAGGCCTCTGTAGCTGCTCTACTCTGGGACCCAGGGATCTCTGACATGCTCTGTAGATGGTGAGGCAGAATAAATCAGAAAAAACTCTAATGTTTGGACTGGATATATGTCAATGCCAGAATATCTCACCACAGTGATTCTGCAATGCATAGCTGCCATGACTGTTGCACAGGTTTTGCACTGCACAAATCTAGGGGCTGCCTGTCTACTATGTAAATAGAGCCCTCAGTGGTATACATGGCAAACCTGCCCAACCACACATGGCATCTCTGAGCATTAAGACCTCTGATGAGTTTGTTGATGTTTGGTTTTTGTTTAATACCAAGATTCTGGGCCCCACACCCAGGTCTTAAGCTGCAAATTTTTACTCTTATGATACCCAGTTGTGTATGATGCAGGTCATCTGCAGACCACTCACTGAGAAAAATTCCTAGAAATGGTTATGATGTATTTTACAGTAACCCCAAGACAGGAGCTGGTATCCATAATCTTCATTCCCTTCTCCAAAAAAGAATGAATGAAAAACATTTGCAAGAATTCAGATCCTTAGTGAGCCAACTCTCTCAGTGTATTTCCTTGCAAAAAGAAGCAACTAATTTCTGGATCCCCAAAACAGAAAGTCAAAGGTTCCCTAAGTATGAAGGAAACTCTGCTGTCTAGAGCAAGGAGTTGGCCTTCATTTTAGGAGAAACCCTAGAGTTGGCAAAACCCCTTCAAAATGATTGTGGGAAGGTGACTGCTAAGTAGAGGCCCACCCACCCCACTGTGCAGAGATGGCTGCTGTCTACAGTCACCAGGATTAACTGCTTGCTGCCTCAACTACTCTCTCGTAAATATGCTGCAGTTCAATCTGCTGGAGGTTTTTTTTCTCCCTTCTAGATATATATCTTTGACTTCCTAATGGAGGCCAAGTGGAACTAGGATTTGTTTCACAGTCATTTTGCTTAATGTGTCCTTATCCATACGAGGGGAGAAAGTGTGCCATCATGTTTATCCATATAAGAATGAAAGATGAAACTCAAAGTGTGTCTAAATTTTCCAGTCATCTGAGTCATATGTCCCCAACATACACAACATGATTCCCTTCCACTGTGTCTCTGTTTATGACACTTCCCTGGAGGAGCATTCTTAGACCTCTCTCTGCTTCTTTAAATCTTTTGTCATCTTTTCCAGGCCCCACACAACTGATACTTCACAATAAGATGTTCCCAGATGTATCTGAGTGAGAGTTAACCGCTCTATCCTCAGCTCTCCAATTAAACAGTGCCTCTCTGTCTTTCCCAATCCACCTTGGTGCATGGCTGGCCAGCTGTGTACATGCCTGTCTCTTCTGCTAGAGCATAAACTCTGTCTGGGTAGGGCTTGTGCCCAGGTGGGCATCGAGGAAAGGTGTGCTGAAGGCAAGTATGCCACATATGATTAAATGTAACTTTTAGCCATGTGGCAATATAATAGGGTCTCATTAATTCATATTAATTTGAGGAGATCTCAATTAATGAGAAATGGGTAATTTAAAAAGAGCAATAGTTTATTTACTCAGAAAGTCAGATGGAAACTCAAATTAGCCGAGAGTATTGTTAAAGAGACTACTTACCTTTTGAATCAGTAAAAATGAATAAGTAAGAACATATGAATTATAGCTTATCAATTAGGCAACAGGAGGTTCTCTGGGCTGCTTCACTTAGAAAGGCAGCCAGGCCTATGGATTAAGAGCTAGCACGTAAAGTTGACTGGACCTGGGCTTTAGTTTTTACTAAACTACATACCAGATGCATGTCTTTGGGCCAGCCACTTAACTTTCTAACTCTCAGTTTTCTCATCTGTAAAATGGAAATAATGATTTCTTCCTCCCAGGATTATTATGAAAAGAAATGATGTCTGTAATGCATGTCCCACTGTACTGGGAACACTGTAAGTGCTCAATAAATGTCACTTGCCATTATAATTATTATTATTTCATCTGTGGGGGGAAGAGATTTTCTAAATTTCAGAACAATTTTGACCCTCTATACCTGTCCTGAAGGGTGGAGGAGAAAAAAGAACATCAGATTGTCAAGCCTCAGGACCCTGGATGTCAAGGTCTTATTATGACCTCCTCAGCCAGTGGGACACTTGCAAAGTGACAGCTGGCAGAACATCCCTGTGCATATTTGTCCCGTTTTCCAATCACTAATACTCTTGAGAAATCAAGGAGATTAGCCCCTCCTTCCAATGCCCTCATGAGTGAAAACCAAGAGAATTAGAGTTGGCTTCACCCAAACACAAGCTCCCAATATGCAGAAACTCCAGCAAGCCCAGCTCAATTGGATAGAAACTTGAGCCCCCGCACCCCTACCCGCTTCCCCAGCCAGCACATTTTAAAGACACAAAACCAATCAATAGGGAGCATTCAGAGAGTTGCTGCCAGTGGCTAGAAGAGAATAGATACCGAGAAAGTCATAACGATGATAAATCCGGGCTCCGTTCCTCTCTGACTAATGTAGGCACTAAAACACACCATGAATATCCTGCTTTGAAACGTGTCACGCTTCTGAGGGACTAATCAATCTCTGGCTCTCGGTGGACCACATTAAAATAAATTTGTCACTGTGAGTTTATGAAATATTGATGGTGTTTTTTAGTCAGGGTGTTAGGAGGTGGAAAGGTGTATCTGAAGAGGGAGGCAAGGAGTGGAGAGTTTCTTTAATGAATTATCTCCAGGCTAAGAAAGGAAACATATGCAGAGACTAGAGGAAGATGAAGCATGGAAGAAAATATATTGGTATGGAGAGCAAAAAGCTTCCAGAATGAGGGAGCCCAGAGCAGTGATGCCTAAGCTGTGTTCCAAAAAACACAAGTAGCTACTCTTGGGAGGCACTTGGGTGAGAAAGAGGGTTTCCTGGTAAAATCTGTGAAACTGTATACTCAAGCCAAGCCTTGGAGAGACAGGTGCACATTAACATATTAAAAGTTCTGAGAAGTCCTGCAGTGAAAAAGCTCATTTAACTTTTTTAACCTAATATTTTCCAAACTTACTTAACAAGGCAAAACAAACACCTTACTGAACGCTAAAGTTCTGTGGAAATCAGTTTGGAGATACTGGCCTACATCCTTGCAATGCAAAGTGTGGTCCATGAACAATCAGCATTGTATCACTTGAGAGCTTGTTAGCAGGCTCTGTCCCAAACCAACTGGATCAGAATCTGCATTTTAATAAGATCCCAGGTGATATATGCAAAGTGAAGTGTGAAAAGTGCTGGTTTAAGTGACTCGCCAGAGAAAGAATACTACACAGGACAAGGTATGCTTGGCAATGGAGGGCTTCTGTTTGTGATCCTGACCATGGCCTGCACAGCAGCACCCAGGAACTTTAAGCCCTAGTCCAGCATTGGGGCTGTTTATCAGCTGAGCATTCACTCGCACTGGCAGAAACTCAGAAGGCATTTTTAAAATCAGGTATGCAGTGACCTCTCTTGAAACAAGTGGAAATTATAGACACCCAGTGGTCTTTACGTATTTGCAAAACCAAAAAACAGAAATACCTCCACAGCACCAGAAAAGCTGAATTCAGGTCATCAGCCTGCCCAAACCTCACCAGAAGCCTCAGGCTTGTCACTTGGCCTCCAAAGACATATACCCCATTAACAGTTAACACTGTATTCTCAGCTCTCCACCTTCTCACAATCTACCTTTGCACATGGCTGACCAACTGTGTACATGCCTATGTCTTTCGCTAGAGCATAAATTCCTTCTGGGTAGGGCCTGCACCCAGGTGGGCACTGAGGAAATGTGTGCTGAAGGCAAGCATGCCACATATGACTTACTTCTGGTGTCTGCACATGGGAACTGGGGTGGAGAAAGCCCAGGGATCTCAGCTGGACTATCACTGCTGCACAGCAGGTGGGAGCTCAGACTCAGGCAAATCCCAGCTCCACTGCTTGCCTAGCTCTGTGACTTGGCAAGTGACCTCACCTCTCTAACCCCCATGCCCCAGCTGTCTTGTTCACCATTGCATTCCAGTGCCTGGCACATGTGTGGCACACAGAGTCACTGAAAACAAGCTTGATGCATATATGAATATGCTGCCGAATCTGTGCAACGGGGACAAGACTGTTTCCCACCTCTTAGCGTTATTGAGAGAATTCACAGAACTGGGTCAGGAAGGTGCGCATCACAGACATTCAACATGAGTCTCTGCCTTATGTATGTATTGGACAGTCCCATGTGGATGACGGAGGGAATTTTTAACTTTTTCCTTGTGCTTTGGCAGTGTGAAGAGAATCTGATGCTGAGCTTTGTTAATTAGTGATCAGTTCTCTGGTAGATCGAGGAGGCAAAACAGGATTCTGCTCCTTCTGGTGGCTCTGAACTTTGTTCCTCAGAATTGCCCTCTCCCTTCCTAGAAGGGTACTCATGGCCAGGAGCCATGTCACACACTGTAGAACAACTCCCAAGGCCTTTTGACCTGGTCCACTGACCCTCAAGAATTCTCCCCTTCCCCAGAGAGTCAGCTGGGGAGAATATCTTGTTCTTTTCCTTCAGCAGCAAAAAAAGGTGTCGAGAAAACAGCAGTTACTGGCACCCATGGAAGTGGCATTCTTTCTTCTTACAGGCCACATGGCTGGGACAGGACCAAGGCTCAACACACTGCTGGACTCCTCAGTCCCCTTCCCAGGTGTCTGAGCACATCCTGCTTCAATCCATTTTTCCTCCAAACCCTCAGTTAATTATTCTGAGCCTCAGTATTCTCCTCTACAAAATGGGGAGAAATGAGGTCTACCTAATAACATTGTGATGAAGATTAAATGAAATAATGCCTGTCACTGATTATTGATTTTGATCAATGGATGCTGCCTCAAATGAACCAGGCACTCAATAAGTGGTATTAATCCATCTCACGCCAGTTAGAATGTTGTTCATTAAAAGGTCAGGAAACAACAGATGCTGGAGAGGATGTGGAGAAATAGGAACACTTTTACACTATTAGTGGGAGTATAAATCAGTTCAACTATTGTGGAAGACAGTGTGGCGATTCCTTAAGGATCTAGAACTAGAAATACCATTTGACCCAGCAATCCCATTACTAGGTACATACCCAAAGGATTATAAGTCACTCTACTATAAAGACACATGCACACATATGTTTACTGCAGCACTGTTTACAATAGCAAAAACTTGGAACCAACCCAAATCCCCATCAATGATAGGAAAATGTGGCACATATACACCATGGAATACTATGCAGTGATAAAAAAGGATGAGTTCACGTCCTTTGCAGGGACATGAATGAAGCTGAAAACCATAATTCTCAGCAAACTAACACAAGAACAGAAAACCAAACATCGCATGTTCTCACTCATAGCTGGGAGTTGAACAATGAGAACACATGGACACAGGGAGAGGACCATCACACACTGAGGCCTGTTGAGGAGTGGGGGCTAGGGGGAGATATAGAATTAGGAGAAATACCTAATGTAAATGACAGATTGAGGGGTGCAGCAAACCACCATGGCATGTTTGTTACATACCTCCTATTGAGGTGTGTACCTGTGTAACAAACACACATGTTTTGCACAGGTACCCCAGAACTTAAATTATAATAAAAATACATGAATAGTATTAATCATGCAATTGAGTACTGTTATTTTAAGGATTCTTTTTGATATAAACACATAGCAAAGACAACAAGCAACAAAGTTTACCAAAGGAAGGAAGGAAAGGAGAGAGGGAGAAAGGGAGAAAGGGAAGGAGGGAGGGAGGGAGGGACCAATACATCAAAATAAAATAGAATATACTGTTTGAGAAGTAGAAACTGGGAATTATTTAGTGTTTATCATGTAACTGGCAAAGTACCAAAAACATTTACATATGTTATTTTATGTAATCCTTTAAAATAATCTGAGATAGGTATTATTGTCATTCCAATTTTAAAAATGAAAAAAACAGACACAGAAAACTTAAGTAACTTGCCTAAAGCCACAGAGCTAGTAAGTGGAAGAGCTGAGATTCAAACTCAGGTCTTTCTGACATAAGAAACTAAGCCCTGGGTCACAAAGTTATATCACTCAGTTCTTTAGAACAGCTAAAACTGCATCCAATCACTGTCTGCTATACCAATCTAAAATCAGTGCTCAAAAGACTCAAATTTAACAGGAAAACAAAAGAGAAGCCAAGTGTCCTGAGACTACTACACTCCACCAGCCACCAAACAGCTCTCTACAACAAAGAGCTATCCAACTCCAATACTAACGATCAATTCTTTAGATGTTGATGCAGAGGAAGGAAGTGGTCATGAGGGCAGCTGGGTTTATGTTCTTGGCACCACTTAGCAGCTGTGAGACTTGAGGCAAGTGAGTAAATCTTTTTAAATCTCCCTTTTTTAAATGGCTTACAGAGTCACAGTAAGAATGTGGGTAAACTGCCTAGTAAACCAGCCATGTTCCTGCAATTATTTCCAATGCCAGGAGCAATGGTGAGTTCCTGGTATACAGAGACCAGCAATCTCCTTTGCCTGGCAACTTCACAGACCAGAAGGAGGAGGATACTATTGTGAAATCACAGAGGATGGAGCAACCAACTGTATAATGGAGAGGAGAGTGTCGTCAGGGAAGGTTCCAGCTAAGAGGGCTCTTGAAGGGTGAATAGGAGTTTTCCAGGTGGCTAAAAGAGGAAGCAGCACTTTCAGGGAAGACTGCAGACATGAAAGTGTTTTATAAATAGTAAAATGTGATTGCATTTGCCTTAATGACTGGGCAACACCACGTCATGAACAGACCAGTTTAGTCCATGCATCCAGGTTTAGAAACCCTTTGTTGTCATCCATTGTGAACTTCAACCCCACTATGAAATTCATTTCCATAGTCCCACTACTGAAGTGATAGGATTTCTGACACATTCCAGCTGTGTCACCAGGGAGGAAGGTTATGCTGCTGGCTGGTTAAGCAGTAGACAGTCTCCATCAGTTAGGTGACAAAATCAGCTCAACCAAGTGACTGTCATTATATTAACACACCAAGTAAATGACTGACTGACTGCTTGACTTTTCAACCAAGCATGCTGTGACACTCTTCACAGATTGCAGATCGATTTAGCCACCTCTGTGCCTGAAACCCTTAGAAGGCTTTTTCTGAGAAGTTTCTACATAAATTTGCTATAAATTTGTGCAAAAGCAAGGAAGAATCAAAGTGGCCCCTTGATGATCAGCTGCACATGTACCTAATACCCCAGCACAGAGCTTTGGTCAGATCAGAAGAGAAGTCCAAGAGATCCAAGGTGTGGAGACTGAGCACCCACCAGCTGGTACCCGGGGCCTAAAGTACCTGGAAGTAAAGTACCTAGAAGAAGTATCTGGCTGGCACCTGGAAAAAGTCCAGAAAAATATGAGAGGAAAAAAATGGCAATATCTGTAGAATATAAAGGACCTGCATTCCACCAACAAACTCCTGGTGGTAGACTGTATTATTCTTCAAAATACTCACGGTCTTTTGCAGAGAAGAATTCTATGTCTTCCATCCCACTGCAGTTGGATTTGGCTATGTGACCTGGGCTGACCCTTCTTAGGAGAGGATTACATAGCCACTGAGATTTGGGAAGTGTTTGTTACCACAGTGTAACTTAGGCTGAGCTGATACATCCATCCCAGCAGCCTGAAATTAATTTTTGCAAAGAATGACTGTGAGCATTTTTTAAACACAGGGATGCCACCAACTAGTAAAGAGGCAAGGTCCAAAGAATTTCCAGGAAATGCTCATCAATTTCTCTACACTCAGAGCAGTGATCCTCAATCAAGGTCTATTTTGCCCCCCCTGGAACAGAGGACAACATCTAGGGATATTTTCAGTGGTCATGACCAGGTGGCTGTCGCTGGAATCTAGTGGGTAACGACCAGGGATGCCGCTAAACATCCTACAATGCACAGGACAGCTCTCTACAACAAAGAGTTATCCAGCTCCAAATGTCAATAGTGCTGAGACTGAGAATCTCTGCCTCAGAGAGAAATCAGAAGTGGGTAGAAAGAAGTAGGCTATATATCATGTTTAACAGCAAGAGCATGTAACATCTACATACCATTATTGAATTTACAAAGTGTTTGCTCATACATTCTTTCACTTCACCTTTATGGTACTTGTGAAGGATTCATATTTTTATCCTCTCTCATCAATGGGGTGACAGAAACCCAAGCAAAAATCCTACCTAAGGACATATTTTTAAGTGGAGGGTCAGAATTCCAGCCCTGTCATGCTACCCCACTTCCCTACCATGTTTCATTAAACCAGAGCTATTTACAATGTCATTTTCTCCAGGATATAAATCAATACCCTGGTGTATCTTGTCAAAGTAACAAGGCCTTGGAGAAGTCTCTGAACCACTGACCTCTTAAATCTTCGCTAAGAAGTGGAACAAAACCATGGTGGGGATTCTTGGTGAAAAATCATCTATTGCCCAACCAATTAGCCAAGCCATGATGCTGAATGCTCGCCATTGGAGCATTCCAGGGATGCATGAGTTTTCTTGTTGCATGGAGCTAATCAACAAAGGCTGGCAAAGAGAAAGGCATGTCAACAGTGGGAAAACTGTCATCCAAAAATACCAGTGCAAGTCACACAATTTCAAAAACATGTTGTGCAGTTCCTGTTGAGGTCTCGAAGCTCATTTGTAGAGAGAACAAAACTAGAGACCATTCACTTTAGTCATCTGTGTCCTACCCATTGCCAGGGCTCAGACAAACCTTCCAAATCTATCCAAAAACTTCTCACTACTAATCCTGACAGATAACTATAGCCTAAAGGCTAGTAAGAGATGCATGGGGAAGATAATGATAGACATTAATCAATATGTATTCTTATATTGGCATATGGCTAAATATAATTCTTCATCAATATAATTATCTATTACATTTTACAGTGATTGTTGTGATTATTACTGCACTTGGAAGCTGCTTTTATGGCAATGTATTAATTGGCAAAAATGAAAGAACTGAGAAGTACATGAAATATGTG
Source organism: Plecturocebus donacophilus (assembly GCA_004027715.1). Classification (NCBI taxonomy): domain Eukaryota; kingdom Metazoa; phylum Chordata; class Mammalia; order Primates; family Pitheciidae; genus Plecturocebus; species Plecturocebus donacophilus. The sequence goes on from PVKP010002256.1 coordinate 112,043, forward strand.
TGACCCCAGGAATAGATGTGAACGTATACTTTATAAGCTACCTATTTATGACCTTGATTTCTGACAGTAATTTTGACACAAAGTAGTAAAAAGGGACAAGGTAGAGTAGACAAAGCCCATTGGATGTTGAAGACTGATAACACGTTGGGATCTTCCATCAATTTATTGTAATAGTGCTTAGGCAGCCTCCTGCAGAGATGAATCCACTAATTTGCATAGTGGATGATGAGCCTGCTCTGTAGCAGATGCTCTTGACATCCTGCCTAATATCCCCTTGGCCCACCTGGGTTACCTGCAGTGGCAGATGGAAACGTTTCCAGGTCACTGGCACTTCCCACCTCTAATGCCTCTTTCGACATCTTTCTTCTCTGCCTAACGACTTTAACACTCTGAGTGTGCTGACCTCCTTCACAAGCACAAATGTCCCCAGATGTAACCTCCAAACAATGGAGTAGAGGAATCAGTGGATAGATGTCCCAGCCTCCCGACTCCAGAGGGAAGACTTTACGGTGTATACTGCACACTATCTCAGTGGATCCCCAGCAGAATTGACCCCAAGTTTCTCACAGCTATAATCTTACACTCACCAGCATGTCACTCATTTGGCTTGTTTGGCTTTTCTTCCTCCCCTGTCCTTCTTTCCCTGTAGGAAAGACTCTCATTTTCTGGGATCATCCTCCAGATAAACAAATAAGCTTGCATCCAAGTCCTCCTCTCAGAAGGATGTGAACTAAGACCCTACCCTCTCATAAAAAACAGAACTCTAATCCACCTTGAAGTTCAATGATATTTTTTAAATTTATGACAGACTAGGGTGAATGGGAATAAAACTAGGTAGCAGGGAGGAATCATGAGCTGGAGAACAAATGCTGAGAAGGAAGAGACACTAAAATAAAGAGGACAACATAGCCCTGAATCCCTAAGGGATGAAGGGATTCTGGCTCCATGTAGATGGATGAGGCTAATTCTAGCCTTCCACTTGACCTGGACTTCCACTTCCAGCTCAACTGGTTGGGGAATAGATGACTTTCCACCAAAGATCCCCACCATGGTTTTCTTCCACTTCTCAGCAAAGACTTAAGAGCCAATGATTTAGAGATTTCTCCAAGGCAAATAGAAGCAGCAGCTGCTGCCCAATGTTTATTACTTCTTTTTAGTTTCCTCTGAGAAAACTGCCTTTCTTCATTGTGCATATATTTGGTGGGAGAATTATTAGAGGTGACCACTTCAACTTTGGGAAGCCAAAGAGAAATGATCCTCCTCCTTCTAGCCCAGTACGGTCAGGAGTAGGGGCAGGCTTGTGGAGGAAGGTAAGAAGGCTTATACCCTCCCTGGTGACTTTGAATCTAGGGAGAACGAGGAAGAGGCAGAAAGAAATGGCTAGAGTCCATTCATTGCTGCAGAGCACAGGGGCCCCAACCAGACCCTTCTCGCCATATGACGATTGCTGGGCTTCCCAATTCATATATCTACAGAGCTCTTAGCTAGCCTAGTCCATGATGCCTAACAATTCTGAGATCCCAAACATTTTGCCAACAGATTTCCTTTCACCTAAATAAAGTTTATTTTTGTTGCTTATAACCTGGAATCTTAATTGTTATTTGCATATTTGCAATATGAGCATTTAGAGTGGGAAGGTGTGTGTGTGTATGTGAGTGAGAGTGAGAGAGAGAGAGAGAGCCAGAGAGAGAGCGAGCCAGAGAGAGAGAGAGAGAGACAGAGACAGAGAGATTAGGGATTAAGAAGTAGAAAGAGAGGAAGGGAAGTAGGAAGTAGGAAGGGAGGGTGACCACTGAAAAAGTTCTAAAATCTAAGAATAAGAACTGTAAAGTATTTTTGGAACTTGGACAATTTTGCAATGAGACATTCATTGAATAAGCGTAAACAGAAGGAGGAAGTGTTCTTTGTCCTTGTCACTTCTTGGAACCATTATTTCTTGGATAGTTGAAGGAGGTGCACCTTGAAACCACTAGGAACACACAGCTCCAACAGAGCCATCAAATTACAAAGTCCCAGTGCAGGTCACCACAGCATCCAGCATCACATAACACAGGAAAGTCCTTTTACTCACTCCACAAGAGGGATGACAGCATCAGAGCTGGGTGCAAGAATCCAGTGTTAGGGTCCACACCTGAAACAGCTACCCTTGGGGGTGGCATGGCTGGTAGCACTCTCAGGGAGATAAGACAAGATGCTCTAAAGTCAGGACATGGCTTAGTCATCCCAGATTTATCTGAAAAAGGAGAGAATGGCAACAGGACTGATTTATGAACACATGGAAGCTTCCCTAGAAATCCTCCAAGCCATTTGGAAAGCAGAAGTATGGAAGAGACTGACCTTTCCACAATCAAGTGGGCGGGACTTGGAGCTTCCCAGCTCTTTACTGCCACTACATCCAAAGGACTAAGAGAGAGTATTCTGGGTCAATGTCAAAGGCAGAGTTCTTGGGTAAATTGCCTGGACAACTTGAACGTCAGTTTCCTGTTCTGAAATTATATCACCACCTATCTCATTAGGCTGTTGTGGGGCTTCAAGATGACACATATGTATTTAATAATACATATTATTGTTAATATATAGTTGTATATTATATGTTAGAGCCTCATCTCAAATATGCAGTGAACTAAATCTTAGATTAATGATTTACATGAAAGGAGGAAATACAAGTTGAGAAGGATGAGGCTGAGAATGTGATGCATGCCACCCCAAGATCACCAGGCTAAGCCAGACGACTTTATGAACTGGACAGCAAACCATCTTTCATGGCTGCTCCACTTTCTTCCTTTCCAAAGCTGCATTCTCATTCAAAGAGGATTCCCTCTCCCAATAAAGGAGGTCTGTTTTGCTATCGAGGTTAGATAAGGAGTTCTGTGCCAAACCTACCAAAAAATCTCAGCTCAGTCCCTACGAGAAAACTGAAATCAATATTGATCTGATTACATAATCCACTAAGAATGCAAAGAAATAAATCTCAAAAAATACTGATAGACCTAACTATAAAAATTAAAAATCAGACAAAATATTGAGAAAAAAAATTCCAACATATATGAAGAAAGAGTTAATATCCTTAAGGTTATGGGTTACACCACTCTTAAGAGCAGTAAGAAAACAAATGCTGAGTTAGAGAAGCACGATCCATGGCCAAAGTTCACATAAGAGGAATGACAGCCTGAAGCAGTGGTATGCGCCTATAATCCCAGCTACTTGGGAAGCTGAGGTGGGAGGATCCCTTGAGCCCAGGAGTTCAAGGCTGCAGTACGCTATGGTTACACCTAGGAATAGCCATTGCACTCCAGCCTGGACAACACAGCCAGATCCTGTCTCAAAAAAGGAGGAGAAGAACTATAAATGACAAAGATTTTAAATGTTCATTCTACTAATAATCAAAGAAATGCTAATAAGACAGCAATGTGATTTTATTTGTAATCTATTAAATTTGCAAAGATTAAAGAAAACTCAATGTTGGTGACAGTTGAGCAAGCTAGGCACTCATCTATTGCAGGTGGGAGTATAAATTAGTACAAATTCCTAAAGGGTAATTTGGCAACCTGTATCAAGGATGCTTAAAATTATTCATACCTATTTAAGAATTTCATCCTAAGGAAATAATTAGAAATGTGAACAAATATTTATTCACAAATGTGTTCATCATAATATGACTTATGGTGGCAAACAAATGGATCAACCTGACTAGGAAACAACAAAGAAATTAGTAAATAGCATATGGCTCACCCATATTGTGGGATATTATGAAGTCAATAAAGAACATACTTTGGGATACATCAGAAAACAGGTTACAGAACAATGTATCATATGATCCTACTGCGTAAAAAAATGAAATTATATTTATGCATATTGTATATGCATAGAAAAAGGACTGATGTTTTCTACTCCAAAATGTTTGCTGTGGTTGCCCTTAAGAAGTGGGATTATAAAATTAATAGAACTTACACCTGGTTGATGTTAGCAGCAAGAAATAAGGAGGACTAATATGGACCCAGTCAGATGGAAACTCAGAACCTTCAAAATGTAGCATTTTTTCTTAATAAGACCCTGATCTCATGAGACTGTAACATCTGTGTTACAAAAATTGAAGAATGGATAAAAGCAATGAAAGTAAATATGAGGGAAATTTTTAATTAATACAGAAAATAATGCACAGCTATATACCAGTGGTCTTGATTTAAAAAAACTGTATGTAATTTCCTAGAAAAATCACAATGTTATAATGACAAAAATTAATTTAATAAATATTAGGAAATCTGAATACACTGATTCTGATGGAAGCTCTGGCCTATATGATAAAGTAAGAAATAAGTGGTTATCTATGGAAAACAAAGAATCAAAATAGGTATCATTTGCAAATGTTATTGTAACTTTAGAAAATATAATACAAGAATTTGAAAAACAGAGAGAATTTATTATATTTCATTAGATGACAGGCTATTAAATAAATGTATATAAATCTATTCCAAGATTTTTCATTGACTTTTATAAATGAAAATATTCAATTCATAGTAGCAAAGTCATTGAAAATCACTCAATTACTCGGTGCTCAAAGTGTCTTCTGAATGAATCATTTCTGGTTATGAGCAGTTACCGTTCGTATCGGGGTGACGCTTTGTTTTTCCTAATTCTAAGCTCCATATTTTAAGAAGTTTAGAGGTAACATTATCATCTGAAACATATTGAAGAAAACCCAGGTTTTATCCTCATTTCCTATTTGATTAAACTCAAGCTTTTCCTGGACAGTTACATCCTTCCAAGACTAAACCAGGAAGAAGCTGAATTCCTGAACAGACCAACAATAAGGTTTGAAGTTTTGAAATTCCCTATTAATGAAACTTGAACACTTGGAAATCAGCCATTGCTTTCCTTAGATCTTATGTATATATCTGGGTGGTGGTTCTCCAGGACATAAAAATTGGTCACCCAGGCTCCATCATCTTGGAAATTCAGTAAGCTATTGCAGTGTTAAAGCAATAACAACACTGTCACAACTCAGTCTTCTACCTGTGGCTAGAAATTGTCTTTTGGAACTTTTTGTGAGGTACTTTCTGAATTCAAAGACATTAAAATATGTGAGACAGGGAAGCATGCATCTTAGAATTAAGGAAAAGGGTTATCCTAAAAATTTAACAAACATGATCAACTTATGTAAGATCCCATGAATAGAAGAAAGGGCAATCAAATCTGGTTGCACCTACCAAACCAGTAATAGGGATATTTTGTGATAAAAATGATGGTGATAATATTAATGACGTTGGTAATAGTGAAGAAAATGGATGGGGAGGAGTAGAGGTGAGTAAAGAAATGGTCATGGATGAATAGCATAGTGATGGGTGTTGGGATAAGAATGGAAACAGAAATAAGTGACAGTGGCCATTGGGATGGGCATGGGAATGGGAAATAAGAATAGGAACAGGAATGGATGACAGTGGGCATTAGGATGGGTGTGGGGAATGGGAGTGGGGATAAGAATAGGAACAGGTGACTGTGGGCAGTAGGATTAGTGTGGGAATGGGAGTGAAGATAAGTATGGGAATGGGTGACAATGGGCATTAGGATGGGTGTGGGATGGGAGTGAAGATAAGAATAGGAAAGGGAATGGGTGATAGTAGCCATGAGGATTAGTGTGGGGATAAGAATAAAAATGGGAATGGGTGATAGTGGGCATTAGGATGGGTGTGGGAATGGGAGATGGGATAAGAATAGAAATGGGAATGGGAGACCGTGGGCATTGGTATGGGTATGGGCATGGGAATCGGGATAAGCAGGAAAGGGAATGAATGACAGTGGACATTAGGATGGGTGTGTGTATGGGAGTGGGGATGATGATAAGAATGGAAATGGATGACAGTGGCATTGGGATGGGAACGGGGATAAGAATAGGAACAGGAATGGGTGGCAGTGGGCATTAGGATGGGTGTGGAGATGGGAGTGGGTATAAGAATAGGAATGAGAATGGGTGACAGTGGGCATTAGGATGGGAATGAGGATGGGAGTGGGGATAAGAATAGGAATGGGAATGGGTGGCAGTGGGCACTAAGATGGGTGTGGAGATGGGAGTGGGGATAATAGGAATGGGAATGGATGACAGTGGGCATTAGGGTGTGGGATGGGAGTGGAGATAGGAATAGGAATAGAAATGGGAATGGGTGGCAGTGGGCATTAGGATGGGAGTGAGGATGGGAGTGGGGATAAGAATAGGAATGGGAATGGGTGACAGTAGGCATTAGGGTGTGGGATGGGAGTGGAGATAGGAATGGGAACAGGAATGGGTGACAGTGGGCATTAGGATGGGTGTAGGGAGGGGAGTAGGGATAAGGATAGGAATGGGAGTGGGTGACAGGGGGCATTGGGTTGGGAGTGGGGATGATGAAGAGGAAGGGAAGGTTGAGCACACATCATTACTATTAGGGTAAAGTATTCGTGGAAGCCTGAAAGGAAGGAAAATCTCTCCAGATTCCACTATTCTCCCACTTAAGGTATCATGGGTATGTCTCAAGGAAGTGTTAAGCTTCTGGTGTTTCTCTCTAATCCTCAAAGCAACGTTCTCAAATCAGACTCCTCTCATTGCAGATGACTCAAGAATGTTTGCTATTTGATCTTTCTGAGAGAACTTCTGATCCAATTCCAATCTGGTAAATAGGTTAGTCTTGTGACTTGCTATATCCATGGCCTGTTACACCAACCAGTGGTGAACATATAAATGAGTGAATATCATATTAGGTTACTTTCACAGACATTAAGCAGAAAGAAAGCTGAAAAGCCTTGTGCAGACTTCAGATGCAAGTTACAGGGAGGAAGGACATGGAGGAAACTTCATTTGACACATGTATTCCAGCCCTGTCCTCTGCATTTTGCAAACATGTTCTCATTTAATTCATCCAACAACCTCATATGATAACATACAAATACTCCCACTTTACAGATAAGGAAATTGAGACTCATAGCCTCTCTTACTCAGCTTTATATCCATGGAGGCAGGAACTAAGACAGTTCTGCACAGCACTCTATCCCCGGGGTCTAACCCCTGGCTGGCACGTAGTAGATACTCAGTGACTCATCATTAAACTAGAGATTGCAACCTAAGGATGCCAACTATCAAGTGGCAGAGCCAGAATTCCCACCCAAGTGTGGCTCTTTCCTGTGCTATTTTTCCAGTATATAGTTGAGGATTTTAGATTTCCTTGGGTTTTCAAAGGAAATTCTTATGAAACCAAAACTTTCCCTGTGCTTCCTGTCCGCTCTGGAAGCATCCTGGGATGTTTTGAGGGGAAAGGCAAATGGGAAAAATGAAACTAAAGAGCAGGAGCCACTCCAGACATGACGGAGGTCCCCACAAATATTCCCCGTGGGCCTCATTACACATTTGAGCAAATATTACCTTCACTCACAGCTAAATTTCCTGTTTGCTTGGCTGATCAATTCCTCATCAAATTTTAATGCGGGGTTCAAACCGTCTGTGGTGTTTTAATTAGGCCTAAGATTGCAAAGTGTCTGAGGCAGGGCTGAGCCTCATCCAAATCCCGCTTCCCACTGCGGTGTTGCCAGGAGGGGTGGGGGGCTGAGCAGAGCTGTGCTGGGCTGGAGCCAGACACTCAGCAGACCCTGTTCCTAGGTGCACTGTGCTCTCTAGTGGTGGCAACCTGCAGAGAAATGGGCTGTGCAGCCCCAGGGGCTTGGAGCCCTCTCCTTATTCCTTCCAACTCCTGAGAGTTTATAAGCTTACTTGCCTGCTTTCCTGCTTCCCCTCTCTTCCTTTCCTACAAAACAGAGCATCTTAGTGGCCTTTTGGAACTGACAAACACTAATCGACACAACTAGTGTGCCTGGTGCAAGGCTAGGAGATGATATAAGACACAAGACCTGCCTTCAAGTAGCTCATCATGGAGAAGACAGTTGTACATACAATGCGACATGATGGATGGTGTGGCTGGGACATATATGTGCCACTGGTGATGGGTGCCAGGAGTACAGGCCCAGTGCTCAGGTCATTAGAGGGCCTGGTGGGCCTCCAGAACATCAGAAACCGAAGTGGCTCTTTTCAGAGCCAGAGGGTGAACCAGGTAGTTAGGACATGAGGATATTGACAGACATTGATAAAAACAGATCAATGGATAGGCCTCGACATCCAACAACCTTCCCCCCTTCACACCCACTTCTCCATGTTGATCCTTCCTCAGCTCAGGTCTTCAGGAAGGCCACCCCAAAGCTTTGCTCCTGACCCTGACAAAATAGATAAGATTGTCCAAAACTAACCACCTAGAAACTGTGCCCCTTGGGAGGCCTCCCTCCTTGTCCAGACAGGACACTTATAGTTATAGTTCATTTGCACTTTAGGATAGCCAGTGTCTATTACCATATTTGAGGCTCTGAGAAGTCCTGCAGAAAAGGAAGCTGGATCATTTTGCTTAATCCTGTATCCTCCAGGCTCATTTGTACACAGAACACTAGTTAACATCTTCCTCTATCTCTAATGCTTTCTGAATCTGTGCCCTCCACAAGAAGACCTATGCCTGGTCAGGACTAGCCATATTTTCCAAAGGGTAGTATGAGTTGAGTCACAAAGTGCCCAACATGATTACCAATAATATGTCTAAGTGATTTTTAATTTACTGTCCAGATGCTGTCAGTCCTGAGAGCAAAATGCAACTTGACAAAAGACAGCTCTGATGGGGACCACACAGGAAAGGCTGCCCAAGATCAACAGAATAGTGAGAATAAACAAAGACCTATTTGAAGGTTCAAAGACTGATGATCTTATTAGATTTGGGGAGGAAAATGGTGAAATTCATGTTTGATTGAAATTACCAATGTTTGTAAGGCATTTACTGATAGTAGAATGTAATTAGCTGAATTCAGTGGTTTCCAAACTTGGCTGAGCATCAAAATCACCTGGGGCATTTTTTAATTGTGCCGATTCCTAGGCTTTATCCCTCAATACTCTGATTCCATAAAACTGAGGTATTGCTGATGCTGCCCGTTGCAAGAACATATTTGAAAATCATTGCTACAGTTCACTGTTTTCCTCAACTGTGTTCTGTGAAACACCAGCTCCACAGGAGGCTAACACATCTTACCCAAAACAGTTCCATGTTAATAGTGCTGAGCTCACAGTGTGAGCCAGACACTTTGCTAAGATGGGGATAGAGATGAGAGAGAAAAACAGGGGTGGTGAAGGAGGGGAGAAAGAGATAGAGAGAGAGGGGGAGGGGGGAGAGAGGAGGAGAGAGAGGGGGAGGGAGGGGGAGAGAGAGAGAGGGAGGAAGGGGGAGAGAGAGAGAGAGAGAAAGAGAGAGAGGGAGAGAGAGAGAGAGAGAGAGAGAGACATCTCACATGATCCTCATACTCATTCCCAGTAAGATTATCTTCCACTTTCTGGACAAGGAAACTGAAGTATAGAGATTGATCACCTGCTCGTGGTCACACAGTAAGTAGTAGTACTATCCCTTGAGAGGCCAACGATGATGTCCCATTGCTGGCTAACCGGATAGTGGTGCCACTCACCAAGATGAAAATAGGAAATGAAGCTGCTATGGGAATAAAGAGAAGTTGGTGTGTTTGGTTTTAGACACTGAGTTTGAGGTGACTACGAGATATACAGGTAGAAATGTCCATCAGTAATTAAATACACAGGCTAAAGATCATGGAAGAGATGTAGACTGAAGTTAAAGAGCCGAGAGCTGGGGATGTATAGGTCGTTGAGACCATCCCAAGCCTCCATTTCCTCTTTCCAAAATGAAAGTTAACAGTTATCATTGATATGCCTTATATAGGTTCCTCACTAAGTTCAATATAGAATTACCATATGATCCAACAATTCCACTGCTAGTTATATACCCCAAAGAACTAAAAACAGGTGTCCAAACAAAAATTTCTACACAAACATTCACAATGGTACTATTCACAATAGCCAAAAGGTAAAAACACCACAAATGTTCAAAAACTGGTGAATGGGTAAACAAAATATGGTCTATTCATACAATGAAATATTGTTCAACCATAAAAAGGAATGAATTACTGATGCATGCTACAACATCTATCAGTGGATGATAAACATTGATGAACCTTTGAAACATGCTAAGTGAGGGCTGGGCATAGTGGCACACACTTGTAATCCAAGGGCTTTGGGAGGCCAAGAAGGGAGACTCACTTGAAGCAAGGAGTTCAAGACCAGCCTAGGCAACATAGTGACACCCCTCTCTACAAAATGTTTTTTAACTAACCAGGTATGGTGGTGCACACCTGTAGTTCCAGCTACTTGGGAGGCTGAGGTGGGAGGTTCTTTTGAGCCCAGGAGTTTCAGGCAGCAGGCAGTGAGCCAGATCACACCACTACACTCCAGGCTGGGCAACAGAGAGAGAGACTAGCAAAATTAGATGTCGCCCTTGACATAAAATATAGTTTGCTTCTGATCTAGAAAAAGAAACTACATTATTTTTGATTCATATAAAAAACCATATGTGTGCATGAAATGTAGGAAGAGGAATGAATAGATTCATACAACCTTCAATCAATAAATTTGCCCTCTCAGAGCTTACATTCCAGTGGACAGCCTACTTAAACACCTGCCACCCAGTTGATTCCTCTTCATGTCTTCCCTCCTTATGAATAGTTCCAATAAAGACCAGGTTGCTCAAGCCAGAAACATGAGCAGCATCACTGTCTACTTCCTCCCTCTCACCTCCACCCCCAATCCATCTCAAATGTTCTGTCAATTCCATCTCAAAAATCTATTTCAGATCTATCCACCTCTTTCCTTCTCTGTCGCTGCCACTCTTCATCAAGTTACTTTCATCTCTTGCCTGGAGTTCAACAGCCCCCTCAGGGGTCTCCTTGCTTCACTCTTGTGTCCTACCATCCATTCTCTAGGCACAGTAGCCAGAGTAGCCTATTTTTTCAGAGAAAAGAAAGAAATTCTGATTGTGTTACTGCCTCTGTTTAGAAAGAGTCAATGACTTCTTTTGGCACTTAGAATCCCAAATCTGGCTTCCCTTTTCTTTCTAATATATAGGCATGGGCTCTTTGAAGAACCAACCTAAGAAAAAACTTGCTGCAAAGAGGTAATGTTACCCACTTTCTGCTTCTTATTCTAGCTGGAGCCATAAGCCAGAGAACAGAGTTTGCATACTTTCAGTGGTCATGTGCATAAATTCAATGCCACACAAGTTCTGGGTGTGTATTCACCTGCTCAGGCTACCATAACAAAGTACCTCAGACTGGTGGCTTAAGCAACAGGAATTTATTTCCTTATAACTCTGGGGGCTTGCAGTTTGAGATTAAGGTGTCAGCAGGGTTAGTTTCTTCTGAGGCCTCCCTCCTGGGTCTGTATATGGCTGCCTTCTCCTGGTGCCTTCCACCCCTCTGTATTTATCTGTATCCAAATTTCCTCTTCTTAAAAGAACACTGGGCAGGGCATGGTGGCTCATGCCTGTAATCCCAGCACTTTGAGAGGCCAAGACGGGTGATCACGAGGTCAGGAGTTCAAGACCAGCCTGGCCAACATGGTGAAACCCCGTCACTACTAAAAATACAAAAACAAAGCTGGGAGTGGTGGTCAGCACCTGTAATCCCAGCTACTCGGGAGGCTGAGGCAGGAAAATTGTTTGAACCCAGGAGGCAGAGATTGCAGTGAGCTAAGATCACACCATTGCACTCCAGCCTAGGTGACAGGGCAAGACTCCACAAAAAAAAAAAAAAAAAAAAAACCACTGGTAAGATTAGATCAGGCCCACCCTAAGACCTCATGTAACTGAATCACCTCTTTAACGGCCCTATCTCCAAATACAGTCACATTCCAAGGTACTGAGAATTAGAACTTCAAAGCATGAATTTGGGGGACCACAGTTCAGCCCGTAACAGTCTGCAGTACAATCATAGTGGTTACTTAAGCAATTAATTCAACCTTTCTGAGGTTAGGCTATCCTAGCAGAGAGATACTATCTGCTTCTCTGAGCCGTAAGGATCAGAGATAATGTGTGTAAAGCACCCAGCTGGGGGCCCAGCACGGAGTCAGCACTTAATTCTCGGGACTTTCATCCGAGATCATTGCACATGAAGTTTCCTTGTGGCAAGGCACTTGGATAAGCCAGAAACAGACCACAGGGCCAGCTTCAAAGGGTTAAGGCAGCAAACACACTTATCGACTGGAGCTTCTTGGCGGGCCCAGGGAAGCGTGACTGATTGGAAGCCTGTTTGGAGGAGGAGCCCGCTTTGTGGGCCCGAAATAAATAAGAGCCTGTCAATAGCTCAGATCCTGGAGCATAGACAAAGTCTGCAGTCTCAATAGGCAATTAACACTTTACAGGGGCCATTACCCACCGACCTCCCCTCGTTTTACTGCACATTTTCTGCCATCAGCTCTGGTATTGAAGCTTCTAAATAAAAACATAAAAATGAGCTAGAACAGACCAGCACTTTGCCTGGCTGGAGTTACGGTGCCAACATGCAGCAAAGAGATCATATTTCCTCTCTCCTTCCTAACTGGGCTCTAACTCCCCTGCATCCCCAGTCCTGCATAAACATGCATGCATACACAGAGACATGAGCACAGGTACATGCAGGCCATTTTCTGAGTGTGCCACAGAAGGCACCGGAGCACAGATGCTGGGAGGAGGAGGTGGTCTGGAGTCAGACTGTCCGAGTTCAAAGCCTCACTCCAGCACATTAATTGTGTGGTCTTGTACAAATCGTTATGCCTCAGTTTCTTTGTCTGTACAATGGAAATAAGAATAGCGCCTATATCACAAGGCTTTCATGAAGATTAGGTGTTTTTAGCACAATAGCTGGCACATAATAGACCTCAATAATGTTAAAGGGATCAATGCTGTTGTTGGCACCATCATCAACAGGAGGAGAAGGAGAATATTCACTGAGCACATCTAACTGTATGGATCATGGTAATGCCCAAAGCCACTCTGCCTCTGCTCCACTCCTTTGGTTTCTGCCACTATCAGTGCCTTGATTGAGCAAGGCATATACCCATTCTACTGAACAGAGCCCCTCACACACTTCCTCTGGCTGCCCCTGCCAATTCTCTCCTAGGAAGCCAACTCATGAAGTTCCACCCCAAAGCTGATTGCCTTTGGATCACCAGGAGTTAAATCCATGGGTGCAAATTCAAAGCAATAACCAGGAACTCTGGAGGTTCCAGTCTGTGGGAACCTCATTGCAAACTCAAGGTCTCAGAGAAGACTGTGGGGCTACTGGATTGGCCAGAAGCAATGCCATTCAGGAGTATATGCAGGATAAAATGCCCCAGTGAGGACACTGGCAGCAGCATCAGGAGCACGTTGGGCTCAGGGGCATTCAGGGCCATTCCTAACCTGAAGTCTGTAGCAACAACTACTGTCAACTGATGCCAAGGATATCAAGGAGCCATAGCTGGAAGACATTACCATCCAGTCCAGAGCTGGTGCACTGTGCCCATGGAGCCCCAAGAAGATTGGAAGGGGTTGCAGCATCTGGAAGGCAGTTCAGGGCGGCTACCAGTTGAGAAGGGGGCCAGGAATAGTGGGGAGGGGATGCAGGATCACTGTCCCACATCAACTCCAGCAGCTCCAATCTAACCTGTTTGACCTTCTGGACTTCATAGATCTTCATGTGTAGAAAGGAATCTACAGTCAAAGCAAAGCTCTAAAAGTAAGGGTCTATCCCAAGGCCTCCATTCAACTGATGGGAAAACTGAAGCTGTCTTGGACTGAGTTCTCCTAGAATCAGAGCCTGAGCTAAAGATTTGAGTGTAGGAAGGTTTGTTAAAGAAGTACTCTAGAGAGATCCAAGATGGCCGATTAGCAACAGCTCAGGAATGTAGCTCCCAGTGAAAGCGCAGAGAACGAGTGGACGCCGCACTTTCCGACGAATTTTTGTTGCCCACAGACCGGGAGATTCCTGGCAGAGGAGACACACGGGTCACCAGCGTGACTCTTTTGGCCGGCGCGGCTGTTTTGCCGGCGCCCTAGCGCGGCGCTTCCCGGTGCAGAGCATACGGGACGGACAGGCTCGGCTGGTCCCATCCCCACAAGGAAAACAGCAATTGGAAGCGCTGAGGACTGAGAGTTTCATAGCAAGCACAGCAAACCCGGGAAGGTCCAGCTCTGTGGGGAACGGGCGTCCGCCAAAGGAAAACTAAGAAACAGAAAAAAATTTCATCACCGGGCGGAGAGAGATCCAAGATGGCCGCATAGCAGCAGCTCAGGATTGTAGCTCCCAGTGAAAGCACAGAGAGCGAGTGGATGCTGCAATTGCAGACAAATTTTTGATGCCCACAGACTGGGAGATTCCCAGCGAAGGAGCCACCCGGGTCGCCAGCGCGACTCTTTTGGCCGGCGCAGCACTTCTCAATGCGAAGTGTACAGGACTGGGTGCCCAAAGGCTCCGCTGGTCCCATCCCCACAAGGAGAACAGCAATTGGAAGTGCTGAGGAGAGAGCGAGCACAGCTGAACCCGGGAAGGCCCAGCTCTGTGGGGAAGGAGCGCCCCCCGAAGGAAAACTAAGAAACAGAAAAAACTTCATCACCAACAAGCCGGATGTCCACTCAGAGACCCAATCTGAAAGTCGGCAATTACAAAGACGACAGGTGGATAAATCCACAAAAATGGGAAGAAACCAGGGCAAAAAGGCAGAGAACACCCGAAATCAGAATGCCTCTCCTCCTACAGGGGATCCCAGCTCCCCTTCAGCAAGAGAACAAGGCTTGACGGAGGATGAGTGTGATGAACTCACAGAATCAGGCTTCAGAAGGTGGATAATAAGAAACTTCTGTGAGCTAAAAGAACATGTTCTAACCCAATGCAAAGAAACTAAGAACGTTGAAAGAAGATTTAACGAAATGTTAACGAGAATGGACAACTTAGAGAAGAACATA
>PVKP010002257.1:0-127065 GCA_004027715.1 Plecturocebus donacophilus
GATTCCTAGGGAAAAGAGATTCTAGGGAGTGGGATGAAGGGACAACAAAGAGTCACAGAAACAGTTCCCTCCAATTTAGCTGAAGACCCTGACCCAAAACCCAGTGGATCCCTTTTAACTACCCAAAGCCATTTGGGAGGTGAATGCTTTAGTGGAAGAAACTGGAAGTGTATGCACAATAGCTTAAATGCTGCTTAGCTTAGGAAAATTGAGGATTCTGTTTGAAAGAGAACATGCTCCTTTTTGGGGTAGGAAGTGCAGTTACAAATGAAATTTTAAAGACTTCTTAGGAAAGGAGAGATTTCAGTTTTGATAGATGGCCATCTAGCATCAGATATTATTTCTCTTTGCCTTCAAACTGCCTTGACGCTACAGTGTACTCCTAGGGTGACTGTTTATCTCCACAGTGGCTGAGCATTCTGCCTCAGACGGCCAACTTGGTCATGACTTTGATGGTTATCTCTGCACTAAAGTGGGGAGGGTATGAAAGGCAAAAGAAAAGGTGGAGCTGAGGAGCTGCCCTCTGAGGCCAGGCACAGCAGACATCTCACATAGATCTGACCTCCCACTCTCCTTGGAGGAACTGTCCTCAGAGAGTGAATCCAGGTGAACTACAGCCTTTTAAAATGCAAGGTTTGGCACTCCCCCTTCTATTCCCCTATCCCAACCTTCTACCCTTCCCTTTGTCGGGCATAGATTGGTTTTTAACACCCTTCAAGGGCCCTGGAGTCACTCACCACAGACAAAAAGGAAGAAAATGTTTAAATAGTCAGTATACATGATCCAGTTGATATTGTAAATAGAGAAGTGCACAGATTGACCTTGCTTCAGGTTGTTGTGATATAATATGATTGCCCAGAGGAGAAGGATACCTAATGTCCAGACAAAAGGAAAAAAAGTCCCTTTGAGGAACTTTGGCTCCTTAATGCAAGTCTTCATTCAATACACACTTGACTTCCCAACCTCCACCCGGTTTAACTGCATCTTGTCCAAAGACTGATCCTGATCCTGCTTTTGTGGTACATTTAACTCAAAAGCTGCATATATATATAGCTGTATCTCTATATATATGGTTTTCACTGACGGCAGCCTGAACCCACCCATCAAAGTACACCTACAAACCTGTGTTACGAGAGCCAGGAAGTTACCTGATAAGAAACTGAGGATGGTAGTGAAGAGGTGTATATATTTGTTTCGAGGAATCAGATAGGAGAATTTCATACCCAGGATCAAGTTAAGGAGGAGGGAAAGGCCAAGGCTCGACATCATCATAATCCTGACCACTTTCAGGTCATCTGTTGGAAAGCAGAAGCTGTTTTGAGAGGACATATATTTCTTCTAGGCATTTCCACCTGGGGTCCAGAAACCTCTAGGTTAAAATTGGAATAGGGTGAAAGATTTGATTAAAAAATAAGAAAGAAGTTGCAAAAGAACAAAAAGGCAGAGGAACTTAAGCTGAATGAGAAAGACAACCAGAAACAGCTATTCTCTATTGTGTTGTCTCTGTATGCGTCTTTCTCTTCTATTATTTTCTTCGAACTCATTTCTTGTTAAATACCCCAATTCACCCTATCATCATCTTCTACTGGCAATACAGACTATTTAATGCCAGTTACCTTTCTTTCTTACCCACATGTCTAGCTGTGCTGATCACCCTACGGCTACTGCTGAGACTTCTCAAACGTCCAGCAGTTAAGGCTGTGAGCATAGAAACTTTTCTCCAGATTTCCTAAATGGTGAGATTTTGGAGTCTGCCTTGACTGCATTGACTATGGAAAGGGGAACACTGCAACTTGAGAAGCTGCACCAGAAAATAATGGGTACACTGGTAAGATTAATGCAAGTTAAGGAAAGTTAAGGACACCCTTCCTTTCTACCCGTCTATTTCTAGAGTACAGTTCTTACCTTCTGGCCAAAGAGCATTGCAACACCTCATCCATGGACTGTGGTTCATCTTGGCTCTTTCGTCTTCTGGAATCAATTCAACCCATTCATCTGTGGTGATTCCCATCACCAATAAGACTATGGCCCAGGAGGAGAAAAGTGTGTTCATACCCTCAATACTTCTATGTGAAACTTGCACCGTTGTGAGTGAAAATGTCTAGCTGGAACCGCCACCAGTATTTTGTAGGTCTCTTCCTTGATTTGATTAGTTACTGAAAGGGCGATATCTGCACTTTCAGTGGTTGCTGAGGCATTGGTGGCAGCAGAATCTGAAGTAGCCTATAAAACAGAGAAGATAGATAACTCCCACCCTTCACCACTTCTGTATCTATCAGGGTCAGCCTGCTGTCAGGACTGCCAACTGCCATGGAATCATCTACTGGTTTGACCCTTGACCCTGGGACCTAGTGGAGTGAAAGAATCAAGGGACGCAGAAGTCCTAAGAGAGCTATCAGATATAGAGGTCTGACATCACATACAGATAGAGCTGTCAGATATGGGATCATTAGAGGCCTTGAACAAAGTTAGACATGCATGACTAAAGAGGTCCAATTTAGGAGTTAGAATTACACACCCAGGATTAGTTAACATTTGGTAGGGGTCAGTGAAGAGGAAAAGGATTTCAAGATCATTGAGATAAATAGCTAGCTAGTATCACAAAACGGAATGACCATTCAAATTTTAGGACGTTTGAAGAAATGTGTGTTCCCATGGGGAGGTCCCAGTGATGTTTAGTTAGGCAGTCATCCAGGAAATAAACCATCACCCTGAAACCAGACAACTGGCTGGATACACTGAGCCGTTATAGCCCAATCTCATTTATAAGATCTGGGTAACCATTTCTTGTCAGAATTGCCTCTGTAACTTGGCACATAAAACATTTTTGGATTCCTTGAGTAGGTAAACATGGTATGCATCAGAGTCAAGAGCTAGAGGACTTCTGCTGCAATCCAAAACCATGCCTTTTACACAACTAAGATGAGCTTCATCTCCAAAGGCCTCACTCTGCCTGTTTTCTGACCTCAGTGCAGGCTACTTTCCTTGGGTCAAAATAGACATTTTTTTTTATTACCTCAAACATGTCAAACTGTCTTTCTTCTATATCTCTCTACACATCTTTGTGTATTATTATTATTTATCTTTTTCATTTTTAAACACAATACTAAACAATATACTTAATCTTACTAGGGAGGCTTTAGGGTTCAGAAAATGGACTAAGGATCCTGGTTTTAAACTGTGGCTCTGTCGCTCGGCAGCTGTGTGGTCTTAGAGACAATGTTTCCTATAACCTAGGGATTTTGTAAAGATTTAATAAGTTTAGAGACATAAAGCACTTGAAGGAGTTCTTGGCACATAATATATGATCTATTAGCAGTTACCATAGTATTAATTTGGGTTTTCTGGGAAAAGACTCTGAGGCAGGAATTTGTACCTAGGGAGTTTTTTGCAAAGCGCTTTTGGGAACCACATCTGTAATTGTTTAAGGGAAGCAGGTTTGAGTAGAAGGTGAACTGAGATGTGGATTCAACAGAAACAGCCCTGGCCGACCTCACCAGGTGCTCTGTATCTGGGGTGGTCCTTCAGAGTCATCCTTCATAGAGGCGAGAAAGAGGCCAGAATACCTAGCCTTTACATTGAGCATCTGGCTGCCCTTAAGGTGCTATTTCCCTTCTTTCTCAAGAGCTATTCCCAAATCTCCTAGAAACTGCAAGCCACAGCACCTAACACTGCTGGTAGCTGTGGGGATGAACTCCCACCCTTCACCAATCCCATATCAGAGTAGGCTTGTTGTTAGGGTTGCTGGCTGCCATGGAATTATTTATCGATTCGACTCTTGACCCTGGGGCCTATGGGAGTGGGAGGACCAAGAGGGTATATAGGCAACTCCTGTTATGCTCTTTCATGTTGATAATTTTGTTTCTAGGCCATTGATTCTTAAGAGTAGAATTCCTGTGTTGAAAGACTTTTGTCTCATTTTACTTTTGACTGGTAGTGGCAGTAAAGATTCAAAGATGTAGCCAAATTAGAGAAAGAGATAGGATGTGAGAGATAAGTAAGATGCAAGTCAAAAAGGAAATCAAGTTCTTAGATAGGGAGAACTAGTCAAAGATACTCTTCCATCTGCCATTCCACCTGCCATTCCAGCTAGTCAAAGGTGTCATTTAGTAAGATCTAAAATATGGAAGGAAATGCAAACAGGATGAGGAAGAACTTGGTTCTTCCTCACTGGTTTGGTTAAGCTGAAGGTGCTAACAGGACATGCAATTGACAGGGAAAAAAAATTTAGTTTGGGAACTTGACAATAGATTACAGGGCCATCATCCTTAAATGAGATTGAGTGCATTCAGAGGGTAATAGACAAGGGGTTATCCGACTTAGGCTAACAATTGAAACCTAGATGTGCATGTCACCACGCAGAAAATCACACAGAATGTCACAGAGATAGAAAAGAAAGGGTCACTGAATTTGGCAATTAGAATGTCATTGGTGATTTTGGCCATAGCATTTTCAGTAGAATAATGAGAGAAGTGGAAGTAGGACAGGTTTTTTTTTTCTTTTAACAGGTGACTAGAGCAAATAAATAATGATAAATAGAAAAATAAAAATAGAGTTGTAGCTTCAAGTGGAAATGTGCAATTTTGAAAAAAAATTAGACAGTAGTATCATAAATTCCCATGTATTCCTCACCTAATTTCAAAGCTCATCCTCTGAATTATTCTGAACCAAATCCTGACATAATTAAATATTTGTGGCACTAGAAGATGAGGATTGATTTTTTTTTTGCCATAGATTTACGTACTCTCTCTTTGTTTCTTCTGAGACACCATCTCATCCAGTTAGAATGGTGATTATTAAAAAAACAGGAGACAACAGATGCTGGAGAGGATGTGGAGAAATAAGAACACCTTTACACTGTTGGTGAGAGTGTCAACTAGTTCAACCATAGTGAAAGACAGTGTAACGATTCCTCAAGGATCTAGCAATAGAAATACCATTTGACCCCGCTATCCTATTGCTGGGCATATACCCAAAGGATTATAAAATATTATGCTATAAAGACGCATGCACACATATGTTCATTGCGGCACTGTTTACAATAAGCCAAGACTTGGAGCCAACCCAAATGCCCATCAATGATAGATTGGATAAACAAAATGTGGGACATATACACTATGGAATACAATGCAGCCATAAAAAGGATGAGTTCATATCCTTTGCAAGGACATGGATGAATCTGAAAACCATCATTCTCAACAAACTGACACAAGAACAGAAAGCCAAACACAGCATGTTCTCCCTCATAAGTGGGTGTTGAACAATGAGAACACATGGACACAGGGAGGGGAATATCACTCACCAGGACCTGTTGGGGAGGGGGAGGGCTAGGGGAGGGTTAGCAGGGGGTTGAGGGATTGGGCAGGGATAACGTTAGGAGAAATATCTAATGTAGATGATGGGAGAATGGATGCAGCAAACAACCATGGCACATGTATATCTATGCAACAAGCCTACATGAACTGCATATGTACCCCAGAACTTAAAGTATAATAATAAAAAATATGATTTATCAGTGGGTTATGAGTTCTGTTGGTCTTTTTAAAGTCCATTTATTTAGGTATTTATCTATTTGAAAATATTTTCAAGATTGCATTTCATTATTCTGAGCTATTATTTTAATTATTTTCCTTTTGTTTTTGCTTTTATCCCTAAAACTTCTTAAAATAATTTTAAATTCTTTAATATGTATACACTTAAGACTATATATTTTTCTCTAGACACTGAGTTTGATATATCTCATGCATTTCCTACAAGTTTTTTTTACTATTTTTCTTCTTCTTAGACAGTTTTTAATTTTAGTTTTGATTTTACCAGGGATTTGCGGATAGTCTAGGAGAATTTCTTAATTACCAAGCAGTTA
Source organism: Plecturocebus donacophilus (assembly GCA_004027715.1). Classification (NCBI taxonomy): domain Eukaryota; kingdom Metazoa; phylum Chordata; class Mammalia; order Primates; family Pitheciidae; genus Plecturocebus; species Plecturocebus donacophilus. The sequence goes on from PVKP010002257.1 coordinate 5,864, forward strand.
TCAATTTTAGATCACAGTTTAATATTTTTCCTTTGTTAAAAATAGATTACAATAAATATATACCTTGCTGGGTGTGGTGGCTCACACCTATAATCTCAGGATTTTGGGAGGCCGAAGGGAGCAGATCATCTGAGGTCAGGAGTTTGAGACTAGTGTGGCCAACATGATAAAGCGCCATCTCTACTAAAAATACAAAAATTATCTAGGTATGGTGGGGGCATACCTGTAATCCAGCTACTTGGGAGACTGAGGCAAGAGAATTGCTTGAACCCGAGAGGTGCAGGTTGTAGTGAGCCAAGATTATGCCATTGCCCTCAAGCCTGGGCAACAGAGCAAGATTCTGTCTCAAAAATAAAATAAAATAAAATATAAATGTAAATAAATAGATATCCAGAAAAATTTACTTTTTGAATTTGTCAAGGTTTTCTTTGTGCCTGAGCACACAATTAACTTTAAATATTCTATGAACAAACAAAAAGGTAAAATTCTTATACCAATAATGAAATTTATGTATGATGACAGGTTATATAAATCAGTTTATTGATTAACTGAATTCTTCTATGTTTTAATCTGCTAGAATATGTCTTATTTTGAAATAGCTGTGTCGACATATGTCTTTATGGCTATAGTTTGATTAGATCTACTCCATTGCATTTTTGTATTGGTTATAATTTGTATATATAAAGCCTATGGTTTTGATATGCTAATTTTATTTCTACTGATTTCCTACTGAATTCTTATTATCTTATTGAAAATTATTTTTTTATATTCTCTTAGGTTTTCAAGTTATGATTTCATATGTTCTTAACAGAGATATCTTTTTTTATTCTTTATAATTTTTATGCCTTTAATTATTTCTGCTTGGTTTTTCAATTTATCAGAGACTTGTATTAGAAGGTCAAACAGTAGTGACAATAGTAGGTTTCTTTGTCCTTGTCCTACCTTAATTGAAACAATGTTTCTCCATTCTATAATACATGCTTTATCTTTTAAGAAAGTAGGCATTGATTCCTGTCTCATCAATTAAAAAAATAGATTAGATGTTGAATTTTGTTAAATGATTTTTTGAGATCTATTGAGAACATGTAATTTCAACTTAGATCTATTAAGATGGCAAATTATATTAATGGATTTCCTGATATTCTATAGTGCTTTTATTCCTGTAATAAACCTCACTTAGTTATACATATTATTTTTTAATGTACTATTTATAGTACTTTTGTACTGGTGAGTATAGTGAGGTAATTTTTTCGGGGTGGACAATCAATATTAGGTTTTAAATCAATGTTATATTTATTCCAACATAAGGTTATGGAAACATTCTTTCATTTCCAATGCTCAGTAACAGTTTGGAGCATTGGACTTTCTAGCTCTTGGAGTTGTGGTAGAACTCCTTTGCAAAATCCTCTGTGCCTATTCTTTCATGCATTGTAGCTCATTGGCAACTTTTTCCCATTTCTTTTATGAACAATTATGTGTTTAAACTCTCTATAGGTGTCATTTTTTATTTTAAAATTTCAATTTTTTATCTTAGTTCTGTTAGTTCCTGATTTACATCTATATAATGCTTACCTATTTTTATTCTGAGTTTTTAAAAAACTGTTTAATAGACTTTGGCAATATGTTTTCTAAAATCATGTTCATTGGGGTATAATTTACAAATAATAAAGTTCACCATTTTAAAGTGTACAGATAGAGGAGATTTTGATAAATGTCTGCAGTTATGTAACCACTATAATATTTAATAGAACATGTCTATCATCTTGAGATATTTCTTCATGCTCTTTGATGGTCTTCTCCCACCCCTATCTTCTGGTAAACATTCACCCTGATTTCTGTTTTTATAGGTTTGTGTTTTCTAGAATGTCATATAAATTGAAATCATGGAAAATATAGATATTTTGATCATCTATTTTGACTTAGCAAAATACATATTTTCCAGATGCATTCACTTTGTTGAGTATATGGGTATTTCATTTTTTTTTAATTACTGAATGGAATTTCATTGGATGATTATACCACAATTTGTTTACCATTCTCCTGCAAGTGGAAATTTTTGTTTTTTCCAGTTTTTTGGTTATCTTGAATCAAGGTGCTATAAATGTTAGGATATAGGTCTTTGTATGGGCATTTGTTTTCATTTTACCTGGTTAAATACCTAAAAATGAGATTGTATGATATGTGTATTTTTAGCTTTACAAGAAAGTGTTAAATTGTTTTCCAAAGTGGCTGTACTATTTGGTATTCCCTACAGCAATGTTTGAGCTTTTCACTTGCTTCATCTCCTTATCAGCACTCAATATTTTCAGTCATTTCAATTTCAGCTATTCTCAGATTTGATATTTGATTTTTCATATCTCATTTTGGTTTTGATTTATATTTTCCTTATGACTAATGACATAAAGTATATTTTCATGTGCAAATTCATCTTACATGCATTTTCTGGTTGAGTATGTATTAAAATGTTTTGCTTAATTTTTGAAATATTCATTATTTTATTATTGTAACCTGGATTTTTTTTTGTTCAAAGTATTCGTTTATGTCCGAAATTATTTGTTTAATTTAAAAAATTTATGTTGGTTTTATGTAATGGTTTTTCTCTGATTTATTGGCTATTGCTAATGTGTATGCATGTATGTGTATGTTCTATCATTTGCTCAGAATTTTTTATTTTCATGTTCTGTTTTGAAAATTATAATTTTTTAGGAATGGTATATTTAGACTTTTTATGGATGGTGATTTTTTTTTTTTTTTATACCAACAGTGGAGGCGAGCCAATGAAGGAGGTGGAAGAAAAATTTGTGTGGCTTTTCAAATTGTCAGTTCAAGAGAGATTTTTTTTTTCTATTTTGTTTTTCTATTTGATATTTTTTTCACTTATTCTGACTCTCTGATTCAGCTACTTTCTTTTTTCCATCATATTCCAGACTCCACATGATTCATTAAACTTCCTAGGTCCTACCTTTTATCTAGCAAAGCACCTTTTTGGAACTCTGGCCCTGTGCACTTTACAAGTAACTTCCTCTTGTTTTTCCAGTAGCCAGTACTCTGACATGTCAGAACTAAGACATTCTGTTAGTGCTGCCTACACAGAAATGGCTCCTTACCTGCTGATAGGGAATACTAGCTGCTGTCATCTGTGTTTTGCAAAGAGGATTGGTTGTTGAGGAGGAAATGATAGGATCAAAAGGCAAAGTGCTATATCATTGGTGTACTAAGTTACAATAAGGTCAAAAAATGTTACAAAAAGCTATTGCCAAACTTTATTCAGTAATATATAAATGTATCCAGTCCATGATCCTACATCCACTGGGGTCTATATAATACACTCCAGACCTGACACTAGGTTCCAGGATTGGTGAAGAGAACACTGAAGGCAAACATTTACAAAAAGAGTTTATAATTCACTTCATCCAGCAATCACAATCTTGGGTTCAGTGTTCTGCCTTATTTATGTCTTCCTTTTGCCCATATTTAATCCTTTTGATTTCTGCTCAGAGTGATCTAAGAACTCAAAACTGAGTGATACAGTTTTCTCTTGCCAGTGTAGCAATAAATATAGCCTTGTTTTAGCCTTATTTGATGTCCTTTTTAATTTTCTTCTGACAAGATCTCAGCAGAGTTCAGCTCTCACAGCAGTAGACTGATTAATAAGGAGAATCTTTCATGACTTCCAGAATTATTCATGCTTTTGTCCTTCTAGAGAGCTGTTAGTTATATTTCTGCCACAGAGAGAGCAGATGGCTGGATAAGAAGTGGATGTGTGAAATACACATATTTGACAAGGAACTAGTATTCAGGATATATGAAGACTTGCTATAAATAAATATGAGAAAGGCTGCTCAAGAGAAAAATGGATAAAACACATGAACAAGACATGTCACAAAAAGAATATCCAACTATTCAATAAACATATAAAAATGCTCATCCTTATATATCATAAAGAAATGGAAAATAGTACAGAAATGCTGAGCAGGTTAGTGGGAAATGGACTCAAGATGAATTATGAAAGAAAGACTTGGCTGGGTGTGGTGGCTCACGCCTGTAATCCCAGCACTTTGGAAGGTGGAGGTGCGTGGGTCATGAAGTCAAGTGATTGAGACCATCCTGGCCAACATGGTGAAATCTCGTCTTTACTAAAAATACAGAAATTATCTGGGCGTGATGGCAGATGCCTGTAGTCCCAGGTACTTGGGAGGCTGAGGCAGGATAATCGCTTGAACCCAGGAGGTAGAGGTTGCAGTGAGCTGAGAACGGGCCACTTCACTCCAGCCTGGCAACAGAGCAAGACTCCATCTCAAGAAAAAAAAAAAAGGCTTGATTTATTACTACCTGTAGTAGTTAAGCAATTGTTATGTGTTCATAGCAATTTTAAGAGCTTTGGACATATAATTTCCCCTAAGATACACCTATAAACAGTTTTGGTGAATGTAAAATATTTCTATGCCTGTGTTATGTTTGTCTTTTTCAGATAAAATTGAACTCAGATAAAATTCTTCTTTTTAAGAAATCTGCTTAGTTTCTCATTGTATCAGTGTAGGATTAATTCTTTGCGATAGGTAAATGTCCAGAGAAACACTGAAGATAAACCTTTTTAATAGTATGTGTACATCAATGCAAAGAGTGCTATAAAGTAGTTTTAAAAGGGCTTGCATTCTAGTTTCCATTCTGCCACTAACTGGCCATTTTTGTTAATAAAAAAGTAAGTGTATTCTTTGAGCTTTAACTTAAAATGAGATGGTTTTATTTGGTTTTCTGACTCTCTCTAGCTGTAGCTTTGTATACGATCATTATTTGAATTCATATGGGACATTACCTCTCTATGGAAAGGAAAATAATACAGTTGTGTCTTAATTCAGGATTTAGGATCTGCATGGCTGAAATCAGGCCAAAGACTAGGCTAGTACCTTCTTTTCTGCTAAGACAAGATGATGTCTATGTGTTTTAATATTGGAGAAAGAAATCTAATAATTTATTCCATAATGCTTATTCAGGTCATATTTTAGAATAGAAATAGACACTTTAGTAAATACACTACTTACCACTGAATGTCTTCTTTCTGTTCTTCTGTTTCACACTGTGCATATTTTCCAAAATTATGTGTCACATGATTTAAAAATATTTTGTTTGTAAGTATATTTTTCCTACACCATAAACTCTTTGAAGGTATTTTTCCCCCATAGTTGTATCCCTAGTGCCTGAAACAGCGCCTGTTATGCATAAGACAAGATTTGCTGAGCAGATAAATTTTCACTGCTCTAACATTGACTAAATAGACTACTATCCATCTTTCTCAGGCCCCTCAAATGCAATAGATGGGTATACTTATGAGTTAATTGATGCAGTGTCTCAAACATCTGATGTATGGTGTTAGAAAAATGGTAAGGAAAGCTTCATTGTTTATATTCTTCATCCTTACTCTGAGAAATAGGATCTAGTATTTAAGTAGTCACTAGAGCAATTTATGTTCTGTCTAATTTGATATATCCACTCCTCAGTTGTTAATATAAATCCTTTCTTTTAGCCATTTTATCTTCCTTCCCATATGTCCACATATTTAGTGTGATTTCCTACCATATTTTGTTTCCTTGAGGACTGAGATACTCTGAGCTTTCTTTCCCAGGCTATCCCTTCAGATGAAATGTAGATGAGAACTCAAAGGTGGTAAAATCATCTGTAATCACCTCCTTACATTACAATGAAGCTTGATTCCCTTCTATCTCTCTGAGTGAAGGAGCTGAAGACAGAGTTCCTAAAAAAAGCATTTTTTTAATTTATGATGAGTTAGCAATGCACAAAGCTAAGAAAATATGTTTATTGAAAAAGGTGAGGAGAGGTCGAAATTGTGAGAAATTGAAAGGACTTAGAATTATTATTGAAAACAGAAAAAAGGAAGAATAGACAACAGCAATGTGCAAGAATGTTTAGAAAAAAATTCATAAATTATACTATTCTACCACAGCAACTAATTTCCTTTGGCATGTTATTTTCCAGGTTCTGTTTACAAGCATACATGTTCTATGTGGTTTCAATCAAAGCATTCTTATTATATGTAACTAGAAGAATGAAGAGTTAGAAACAGATTTTAAAATTATAATTTTAATAAATACATACACAGTTTATTGTGTCAATATACAAAAGTATGTTATAACAAAGCTGGGTGTAGTTGTATGCACCTGTAGTCCTAGTTGCTTGGGAGAAGAAGGTGGGAGGGTGAGACAGGAGGATGACTTGATTTCCAGGAAGATGACTTGAGCTTCTGAGTATTAGAGGCCCAGGAGGTTGAGGCTTTAGTGTGCTATAATCACACCTGTGAATAGCCACTACACTCTAGCATGGGCAACCTAGTGAGATCTTGTTTCTTAAAAAAAAAAAAATGTGTGTCATAACATTCTCCAGTAGTATTCAGGTGTTTTCCATATATCATACCGACACCCACCTTGAAAAATGGGATGGAGTTAGAGGAAATAGATGGTTCACATATCTGATTCTCTCACCACTCCCTCCTTCAGAAGCTACCCAACTAGCACTATTAACAGCAGCAAACATATATGAAGCTCTTTATATTTTAGAAAATACTTCTGTATATATTTCTTACTTGATCTTTAAAAGAACCTTTAACATTCAAATAGATGATCTGTTGGTAGTAGTATATATCTAGCTTATCAATATTGAAACCTTAGTGAAAACAGGTACAAAATCAATGGAACAAAATAGAGAACTCAGAAATTATCCACATATTTACAGCTGATATTCAACAAAGGCTCCAAAACATACATTGGAAAAAGGATGCCTTCTTCAGTAAACAATGCTGAGAAAACTGAATATTCATATGCAGAAGAATGAAACAAGACCCATACCTCTTACCACATACACAAATAAACTCGAGATGGATTAAAGACTTACACGTAAGGCCTCAAACTACGAAACTACTAGAAGAAAACATAGGAAAAATCCTTTAGGACATTGGTTTAGGCAAAAGTTTTATGGCTAAGATTTCAAAAGCACAGGAAACAAAAATAGACAAATGGGGCTATATTAAACTGAAAAGCTTCTGCACAGCAATAGAAACAGTCAGCAGAGTGAAGAGATAACCTGGAAAGTGGGGAAAAATATTTGCAAATGATATGTATGTGTGTGTGTATATATACATATACATATACATATACATATGTATTTTTTTTGAGACAGTTTTTCTCTGTCACCCATGCTGGAGTGCAGTGGTGCTATTTCAGCTCACTGCAACCTCCACCTCCTGGGTTCAAGCGATTCTGCCTTCACTTCCCAAGTAGCTGTGACTACAGGCGTGTGTCACCATGGTCGACTAATTTTTGTATTTTTGGTAGAAACAGGGTTTCACGTTTTTAACCAGGCTGGTCTTGAACTCCTGACCTTATGGTCCGCCCACCTCAGCCTCCCAAAGTGCTGGGATTACAGGTGTGAGCCACTGTGCTCAGCCCAAGAAGACACATTAATGGCCAACGAACATGAAAAATGCCCAAGATTTACAAGAATCACCCAGGAAATAAAAATCAAAACCACAATGAAATATCACCACATCCCAGTTAGAATGGCTATTAAAACAAAGACAACAAATAACAAATTCTGGTGAGGATGCAGATAAAAGGGAACTCTTGTATACTGTTGGTGGAAATGTAAATTAGTACAGACATTGTGGACAATTGTATGGAGGTTCCTGGAAAGACTACAAACAGAATGACCATGTGATCCAACAATCCCACTACTGGGTGTATATCCACAGAAAAAGAGGTAAGTATGTCAAAGAGGTATCTAAACTTTAATGTTTATCGTAGCACTATTCACAATCAAGATATAGAATCAATCTATGTGTGTCCATCAACAGATGAATAAATAGAGAAAATGTGATATATATATATATATATATATGTGTGTGTGTGTTTGTGTGTTCAAAAACAGTACATACATACACACACACAGAATACTATTCAGCCATAAAAAGAATAAAATCTTGTCATCCACAATAACCTGGATGTGTCTGAAGGATGTTATGTTATGCAAAGTAAGTCAGGCACAGAAAGATAATACCAGATATTTTCACTCATGTTGGAGCTAAAAAATTATTTTGAGCTCACGAAAGTAGAGTAGAATTATGGATATTAGAGGCTGGGAAGAGTAGGTGGAAGGGGAGGATGGACAGAGGTTGGTACATTGAAACAAAATTACAGCTGAATAGGAGGTATGATTCTAGTGTTCTACAGCATGCTAAGGTGAATTAGTGATTTTCAGAAAGCTAGAAGAGAGAACTGTGAATGTTCACAACCCAAAGAATGATAAATGCTTGAGGAAAGAGATATGCTAATTATTCTGATTTGAGCATTATACGTTGTATACACATATTGAAATATCACCTTTTGCACTCTATCTCTGTGTCTGTTTCTTAATTCCTTCAGCACCGCCTGGGTTGGGGTCTCTACCACCAAGCTAATCTCATCAGTACCCCATAAATGTGTACAATTATTTCATGTCAACTAAAAAGAAAAAGAAAAAAATAAGAAAACTTTGGTTCAGAGAGGTGAGATAACTTGTGAAAAGACCACATACTACTGGTTAAAAGCAGAAATGAATCTTAATAAGTCTGGAAAATGAGAAGCCTGTGTGTGCATTTATTTCTCTCTCTCTGACTTTGTGTATCTCCTCCATCCAGATATTTAATTATCAGATTAGTAGGGTCCACATGACAAATGTACAACATGAATCATAAATCATGTCAGCCTTATGATAGATAATTGGGGAAAGTCCAGGGATGATTTTAAAAACTGGAATCCACTTGGGACTGTATACACATGTGCAAATGTTCCACCTGTAGGAATCTTCAAAAGTAGAAATATAATCTTGTAACATGAACGATTACAGGATTCATTTGCAAATAATTGAACATAATCCCAACTGGGGCAATTAAAACTTTTTATAAACAACACAAGCTCTGGAGACCATAAAGAAAAATAGAATGATTACTGATCTAAATAAACCAATGTCACTTAGCAGTCTGATTTGGTAGCTATGATCCAAACAATAATTGCAAGATCAGGAAAGTCTAATAATAAACTTCTGAATGTCTGTCTCTGAAGGCTGGGATTTCATGGGCAAATCTTTTATGATTGTTCCTGGGACTGTCACCTGGATATTTCTTTTCTTTTACAGTCATGCAAAGCATAATGACATTTTTGTCAATGATAGAGCATATCTATGACAGTGGTTCTATAAGATTATGATACTGTATTTTTACCATATCTTTTCTATGTTCTGATATGTTTAGGCACATAAATACTTGCCATTATGTTACAATTGCCTGAAGTATTCAATACAGTAACATGCTATACAGGTTTGTAGTTCAGGAGCTACAGGCGATCTCATATTGCCTGGGTGTGTAGTAGGTTATATCATCTAGTTTTGTGTAAATACATTCTATGATGTTCACACAGCCACAAAATTGCCTGGATACTGATTTCTCAGAATTTATCCCCATTATTAAGCAATACATGGCTGTATTTTAAAGTGAAAGGATCTGTGTCTACCTGCTTATCTATTCTTTGGCTTGGAGTTGAGAGGCTGTATGCTGGCACTCCTGACTCTCTGAGGCCCTGGTAGTCTGACTCATGGCCAAGAAACATGAAACATGTTTCCAAGGCAGTACTATATCCTGCTCTGTGTAGCTGAAACAGCTGTTCCTGACATCTTTCTGAAGGCAAAGACACAAATGGGTCAGTGTGAAACTTGGGGGAACATATGTAAGAGTGGGAAGTTTCCTACTTGTTGGGAAGAGAATCTTCCCACTGTTATGTATGTTGGGTCTTAGTGAAGCTGTTGACTCTGTTTATGGGTCAATAATATCTGTACAGCATGTTTATAGTGTATGTTCATACTTCCACTCAGACAGTTTTTCATGCCACTTGAATTCCCTATTCTTTTCTTTATCAGGATAACTTCCCAAGATGTAGGCATGAGTTATTAGGACAGGATTCTTTGGTGTGCAGAAGTGGACGATGGCATTTTGCTACACTACGGGATTTTGTGACTATGTAAATCTCTGGAATGCTTATTGAAATTGAAGATTCCTATTCCCAACCACAGATTTGCAAAATCAGAACTTTAGGGGCTGGGAAGAGGAGCCCCTTTTTACCAGGTGGTCTGAGTGATTGTTTTTCACATACCAACATTTAAGAATGTTTTCCAGAAATAGCACGGATAGTCTGGCACCTAACAATGTTGGGACATGTTGCAATATTTCATTTTTGGAGATGTTCCTTATCTTTTTAGGCCTTTTATACACTTCTCAGTTTCTTTGAGGATGAAACCCACAAATTCAGGAATTCTAAATCTAGAGTTTGTTTTTTGTTTGTTTGTTTTGCTTCCAGGGATTCTCTTCAACAATCACTTGTTTATGTGTGCAAACTTTTGAGTTTTATGCATTATTTTTTGGAGACATGAATGACAGAAAGATTAGCAGGTATTTCCCTAGCAATGTGTATTAGCTTTGTTATTGGATGGAGCTTTTGCCCCAAGCCTGTGTTTGCTTTTCAAATTTCATAATGTGTGCAAAGTCACCTAGAAGGACAATAAAATTCCTCTTTATCCACCTCCAAATGTGAGTATCCAATTTCCTGTTTGCTTTTCTCTTGGGGCAGCAAGGCATGGACCCTTGTGTGAGGGACTACCTAGATTTGCTTCTTGGGTCTGCCTTTTATTAGCTGTGCAGCCTTGAGCAAATATAATGGTCACTCTAGGCTCTGGTAGTCTCACCTATAAAATGGAGCTAAATGTTTACCTCATTGAGTGGTTACTGCCACTAAATGGGATCCCGTTTACAAAATACCTGGATCAGTACTCAACAAATACCAGTTTATTTTGCCATTTCTTTCCCTCTGTGTTTGTATGTGTGTGTGTTTGCATAAGTGGGTCTGTAGACAGGTGGGCAGATCAGACATATCTTGACACGTCAGGTAATATAGTGAACGCCATCTTTAAGATTCGGTTTTCATCAAAACCAGGATTTCTTGAAGAATTCAAAAGGAGAGAAAGCAAGAACTTGATTTGCTGAGTCTGACCTAGTGAAAGAAGCCACGTTCACCCTTAGGAAGGTGAGAATAGTATGGGAGCTTTCACTGAGATCTGACTAGACTTTCTTTGAATTTTCATGCTATTTGAGGGGAGTAGAAACAGAAGTTTAATTTTAATGTACATCTCTGGAAAATATTGCTGCACCACTAGCATTTCTTGGATAAAATCTGTAGCAATGTACAGTGCAGAAGACCAAATGTAAGCAAGGTGCCTTTCCTCCACCTACTCTTGGCTCCATTAAGATTAAGGCAGCAGTGCCTGGAGGAGCAGCAGCAAAGGCCAAGGCTACCTAGTGGAGGCAGATGCGCACTGCTGTGTAGGGTGGAGCAGAGTTTCTTCCCACTGGGCAGGAGGTTGTTTTCCAGGACTTTACCATGGTGACAGTGAGAGTGGTAGGAGGAGGCCAGTGGTCCTGTGGTTCTTCCCAAACCTAAACACCGCTACTGAGCACCTCAGAAGGCCCTAGCTAAAGGGCTAAAAACTAAAAATAAACAAAAACCCAGATAGCAGCAAGAACAACAGGAACAACAAGACAACCTCTTTAGATCCCTGGCTTTATACTCGCCCACCTGACCTTATACTTTCCTCATTTCTGACCAAAACCTTCCTCTACACATTCGAAGGAATTTCTGATGTAACTATAAAGAGATTGCTATAGCTAAGTTAACTTCAACTTACCCACATTAACAAAGAAGACTAACAGATAAACATTTCTCTTTGCCTTTGGATTATATTTCTTCATTTGCCTTTTTTTAAAAAAAATTTGCAATCAGATATGCTCTGTGATATTTTTGTAGCAAATCACTAATTTTTTTAGTTTCAAAATAAACTGTTTGCATGGTGAGTCAGTAATACACACACACTCTCACACAGACTCTCTCGCACACATATGATCATAACAGGAATTCACTTCACTAAACATTATTCAGAATATGTATAATTCACAGGCTGGTAATGGGTATATTGACTATAGCTGAAGTTTTGTGTTTTAAGTATTTAACTCTAGTAGACCTCTATGTAACAAGCTTTCTAGGACAAGTATAAGTAGAATTGATGATTATCTATAATATTTGATTTTAAGAATAAGCAAGAATATTGTATGTTAAGTATCTGTTCTTCTAATACCATTGCTTTCTTATTCATGACTGATTTCCCCTCATTAAAAATTGATTACACTTTGTTATTTATATAGTAAGTGAAAATCTTCTCCTGTAAGTTAGCCTATTTTAATCAGCTTTTCAGATCATGATCTTCTAGACAGGAGAGAACAAAGCCTTTTGATTGTATAGATGCTCAACAGGAATGAGGATGATGCTGAAAAAAATAAATTCTAATATAAGCCAGTCATCGTGAAAGGCCCTAATGTATGAGAAATTGTCCCTTGTCTCAACAAGGGGGACAATTCCCAAAGGGCAGGGAAGATAGGCATAAATACATGTATGGTGGAGCAATGTTAAAGCAGAGGTCAGTACACTCGGAGAATAGTTAAGGGAATATGAATGGTACCAAGAGCACTTTTCCCAAGAAAATAAATTGACATTAAAACATATTTTAATATCCAACCAATATGAATAAGGTAAGGACCATGTTTTATTTATCCTGGCTTCATCTCCAGAAATTTAGTGGCTTTGGCATAGTAGACACTGTTGATTATGAGATAATCTGAAGTGGTGTCATAGTTTTCCCCAAAACCAGACCTGAATACAGCTACTTGCCCCTGAAAATTTGGTGGGATTAAGTGCATGTGTTATTTTAATGGAGCCACAAACCGCTCACCTAAGGATCACCAGGCACATTCTTCCAGATGTCCTGGAAAGCCATTAGTAGGAACTGGAGGGCTGGACTCATTCTTCTGATTCTGCTTCCATCATTACTAGAAACGAGAAACACTGAACCCCTCTTTCATCCAAGAAACACTTCAGCCATTCCCAATGTTCTTCACATATTCCTTATGATTTCTATTTCTCAGTTCCTTTGCTTATGCCTTTATCTACATCTTAAATATTCTTGCATATCCTCTCAGCTTAAATGGGTCCTCACCACCTTTGAAGGCATATTTTACAATCCACCTTTCCATGAAGATTGTGCTTATTGCTGTAGATAGTAGTGATTTCTTCCATCTCTGACCTCATAGTCTACCTACCGCTTATTATAACAAGCACTGTCTATGATGCCTCATTTGTTCAACATTTTAAAATGCAAGCCATGTATCTTCCCCCACTGAATGGCAAGAGGTATTAGTGTGACTAATCCATGTTAGATTCCCAAAATGATAGGTCAGCTCAGGGATAGTTTTTACTAATACGTAGGCTGCTGTACCTCAGGAGACAAGAAACCCTTGGGACTACTGGTCTTTATATTTCTTGACACACAATACCAGAACTGAGAATAAAAGTCATAGCTTCTTGTTAGCTGTTGTTGTTCAGACACTTAAAGAAGAGGGTATAATCAATCTATCGCTACTCCTGAAGTGATGAGGTTCAGAGAAAGAAGAGCTACTTACCTATAGTCTTCAGGGGGGAAAAAGGTGAGCTTCAGAATTTTGATGTTCACAATATAAGGATATTAAAATGTGTTCTAAAATCAAGTCCTGGTTGTCTCCATGGGTTCTAGAGCTTCTGCATATTTGAGCCCATGGATTCACAGAAATATAGGGAAGAGGCCATGGGCATCCATCTCAGACTCATTTATGTATTGCTCAATCACCTTATCTAAGTATCTTGTGTCTAATAAATTACCTGCTTTAAAAATATATTTATATAGACCTTATAATATATAAAGTACATTCACAGTTATTCTCATTTAATTTGCATAACTATCATTTGAAGTATTTATTATTTTTTACAGATTAAAATATGAAGTTCAGAGAGACTTCATGATGTGTCAAAGGTTGCACTGTAAGTCTTAGAAATGGAAATGACACTACATGTTATAACTCATGGCTCAGTGTTCTTTCTGTTACCTCTGTACTAATGATTTCCTCCTTTAAAAGGGGACAATTAAGATTTGAAAGATTTAGAAAAAAATCACATTCTAGACTTTTGTTGTCCAATAATATAGCCACTAACCATGGGTGGCTACTGAGCATTTAAAATCTAGCCAGGTGATTTGAGATGTGCTGTAGGTATAAAATATGCTATTGATTTCAAAGATTTGCATAATAAAATAAATATCATATTCATTTTTAAAATACAAATCATATGTTGAAATGACAACATTTTGGATGTACAGTTGGCCTGTGTGTCTGTGAGTTCCACATGTATGGTTTCCACTAACTGCAGATGGAAGATTTTTGTTTGTTTGTTTGAATGGATGGTTATATCTGCATTGAATATTTACAGATATTTTTCATGTAGTTATTCCCTGAACAATATACTAAAAGAGACATTTACATGGCATTTGCATTATATTAAGTGTTACAAGTAATCTAGAGATGATTTAAGGTATACAAAAGGATGTGCTTAGGTTATATAAAAATACCACACCATTTTAAACCAGGAACTTGAGCATTCAGGGGTTTTGGTTTCTGAGGGGGTCCTGGAATGAATCTCCCATGGATATCAAGGTATCATTGAAATGAGTTAAATAAAACATACTACTAAAATATGTTTTTTCATTTTATTTTTAATTTTTACAAAGTGAGCTTCTAGAATATTTTAAATTGCCCATTTGTCTGCATTATATTTCTATCGGGCAATGCTGAGCTAGCATTTACCTTTGCAAAATACTTTCAATAGCCATAGTTTTAATAATATTGTGAGATGCATTGAAATGTTTAAACACAATTTTTATGCCTTTAAATTGCTAAAAACTACCTGAGTTCTGAATTAGAATCTACTACATTGATGTGAATCAATGTAGTAGATTATTTTGGTCAGACATACAACCTCATAAAATTTTATCCCTAGGCTAGTCGAGTTTACTGTTTATCAGTTGGTTAAATAAAGTAGATACTGGTTATCATTGCTTACTTTTGTGTGGACTAAGATGGAATTTGTGTAACATTTCTTCCTACAAACACAAAAACAGAGTACAATTTGTTGCAATAAACTATTTGACATGCACATTACATTGCCATGGAATCTCTGACTTTTCATGTAAGTGGCAAAATACTACAATGTAAAATTGTACAGTTTCTGTTCTTCATCTGAGAAGACTTTCCTTGAGAAGATGTCTTCAAAGATGGTCTTTACATAATGAGGTAATGCTATGTGGCACAAAATGAATCATAGAGATAAGTTCGGAGAAGGAAAGAAGAAAGAAGAAAGATGACTTCAGCTCTAGAACAAAATAACCGAAAATAGTGCCTTTCAAATGTTAATGCGCACACAAATCATGTGATAGCCTCACTAAAATGTAGGTCTTTACTCAGCAGGTGTGAGTTAGGGCCTGAGACTGTGCATTTCTAAAAAATCTCTGAGTGATGCTGATACTACTGGTTCATGGACCATACTGCGTAGCAAGAACCTAAAGCACAGAAATGTTTTAGAGTGAGAATAGAGGAAAAAGAAACCTAACAGGCTTGAATAGAGGGAAGAAAGGTGCAGAACACTAGAATAAAACAAGGAACATGAGCAGAATAAAAGACGTTTTACTTGGAGAGGGAGTCCAGTAGGAATTAGGGGGCAAGCAGAAGAATTGCAAATGAGTTGAGAGTGGTCAGTGTGTTTGTAACATTCAAGACAGATTTAAAAACATGTTTTAAAGCCCCCATGATATTAAAGACAAAAAACTGAGCATGTAGGTTTTTTGAACATTACTTTGATAAACCTCTGTGACTACACTACACACATGCATGCTAACTGGTAAGGATTAATGGGAAAGGAAGACTCCAGAGTATTTCTGTATCAGGCAAAGGGCAATTGGACACTCACTTTTGCACATGATCCTCCATCTCCATCATTTATCATGAGAGAAGAGCAGATACAAAAGACACAGATTCTGTAGAATCTGGATGCTCAGAGAATAGCTGTTTGGTACCTATGCAGCTTATTAGTTTTAAACTGTGAGAAGGATTTGAGAAATAAGGAGTCACCTACGTCCTGGGAACTCAAGCTGCCAAAGGAAATGTGGCTTGTCCCATTATAGCAGTGATATATTGGAAACAAGAAGACATGAATAGCTTCTTGAATAGTCAGGTAGCTGGACAGAATGAGAAAACGCAACGCTAGACGTTTGAACCAGAATCTGTGTCATCTTGGGGCAAATATGAATGTCTGGAGAGGACTCTGTGAGTAGCCCAATACTAAATAAAGGGTCAGCTTTTTCAGAGATACGGCCATGATTGACCCCAGAATAGATGATTCCAAGATGTGTGCTATGTGGGAGCTTCCAAGTGGCAACATAAACATTTGGGTTGTTTGCATTGCCAGTAGTGGCAGCACTAGTGTGCCTATATTAGACTCGATGGCCTTGGCAAGAGACGTAGGCTGAGCCCAGAGGGTGGCCAGAGATCCAGAAGGTAGAAACAGTTTTGGGAAGTCTGCCATTCTGCCATCATCCAGCTTTTTACTGAAGTGTAAGAATAAACTTCCCACCTGGAAATCAATTCATGATTAGATTAAAAATAGAACAAACACACAAAAATAGAGTTTTAGAAAACTCTTTAGAAAAACTATATTTTGGAAAATACATTCTGAACCATGCTTATGCTATAAAATGTTTTAAAAAGAAGGGTGCAGCTGGCCTATCATCAAGTAAGTTTGCGAAATGTTGTATTTATATAATCCTCCAGGAGGACTGAGACATCCTCCAGTTACAAAACCAGTTTAACTGTGTAACTCAGCATGTCTGAAATCATATGATCCTCAGCTACTTATTTACTGTAACGCCTTTTAACATCTCCCTAGAATTATTATTTTGCTGAACACCCTTGGAAGCCTTGATGTAGAAAATTGTAATTTACCTTCACAGTAGATACCCTCTCTATAGGAAATCCTGGAGGAAGAGTCAGCCCTTGGCAAATGTGTCACTAGCAGAGGTATTCTCATAATCCCCAGCCCCTTGTTTATGAACCTACTTAACTAATTTGCCTTAAGAAACTATGGAGTTCTTATTAGGGAAAGAAAGTCAGGCTGGTGCGAGCAGGGAAAAGCAAAAAGAGAAAGCAGATGAGCTACAAGTCTGCCTTTCTTCATGGTCCAGGACACACAGGCCTCCTGCACAAATAACTCACAGTCTTCCTGTACCCAACTATCACCAGACACCAGCAAGTTAGCTCCCTGCAACCTTGGCATTATCAGTACTGCACAAAGCCCTCTTCAACAAACAGCATAAACACGATCCTATAAAATCTTCAGCAAGCCTTTGTTTCTCTACAGTCAGCTTCTGTTGACTAGCCTGTTGTCTCCCTGGCAATGTATTTTCCTACTTTCTCTAATAAGTCTGCCTTCCTTTACCTACAACTGTCTTGGTAAATTCTTTTACCATTGTGCCAGCAGCTGGCATTTCCCCACAACAGAAATCCCTTGGTTTTAAGCATTAGTCTTGTCTCTAACTCTGGAGTAAAAAGTTCTGTCCCTTGTTAAGAGAATTTGTTCCACTGGAGGGTATGGAAAAGAGTGTTTATGGTTCCTAACATCTATGAGTAGGTGGATGCTTACTGATCCCATTTTATCTAAGCGTTCACTTTTTGGTTTTCATAACACAAAGTCAGTGTTTTCATAGATAGAAATAGCTGAGCTATAAGGAATTAGAGGAAAGCTGGGATTCTATCTATCTAATTTGACTTTTTCTCTCTCATCTCCATAGATTTCTCAGAGAAGAATGGGTGTTTCATAGATAGAAATACCTGAGCTATAAGGAATTAGAGGAAAGCTGGGATTCTATCTATCTAATTTGACTTTTTCTCTCTCATCTCCATAGATTTCTCAGAGAAGAATGGGTATAAGAAATCATTCCACAGAGACTGAGTTTCTTCTTTCAGGATTAACTGAACAACCAGAGCTTCAGCTGCCCCTTTTCTGCCTCTTCTTAGGAATTTATACAGTTACTGTCATGGGAAACCTTGGCATGATCTCAGTAATTAGACTGAATCCTCAACTTCATATCCCCATGTACTATTTCCTGAGTAGTTTGTCTTTTTTAGATTTCTGCTATTCTTCTGTCATTATCCCTAAAATGCTATCAGGGTTTTTATGCAGAGATAGATCCATCTCCTATTCTGGATACATGACTCAGCTATTTTTCTTCTGTGTCTGTGTTATTTCTGAATGCTACATGCTGGCAGCCATGGCCTATGATCGCTACGTGGCCATCTGCAGCCCACTGCTCTACAAGATCATCATGTCCCCTAGGGTCTGTTCTCTGCTGGTGGCTGCTGTCTTCTCAGTAGGTTTCACTGATGCTATGATCCATGGAGGTTGTATACTAAGGTTGTCTTTCTGTGGATCAAACATCATTAAATATTATTTCTGTGACATTATCCCTCTTATTAAACTCTCCTGTTCCAGTACTTATATTGATGAGCTTTTGATTTTTGTCATTGGTGGATTTAACATGGTGGCCACAAGCCTAACAATCATCATTTCATATGCTTTCATCCTCATCAGCGTCCTGCACATCCACTCTAAAAAGGGCAGGTGCAAAGCCTTTAGCACCTGTAGCTCCCATCTGACAGCTGTTCTTATATTTTATGGGTCTCTGATGTCCACGTATCTCAAACCTGCTTCTAGCAGTTCACTCATCCAGGAGAAAGTATCCTCAGTATTTTATACCACTGTGATTCCCATGTTGAATCTCCTGATATATAGTCTAAGGAACAAGGAAGTGAAAAATGCCCTGATGAAACTTTTAAGAAGAAAAATATATTTATTTCCATGACAAATATGTTCTTTATTAATATCTATTATGTATTAATAATCATGATTATATGTATATGTTTATACCTTGACTCTTTAAAAGTAATTTGAAATCAGATAAAATTACATATATTTATGTTACTAAATATATGTATGCACAGATAATTACATTAATAAAATGTAAAACAACATATATGAAAGTGAAAAGTTAAAAATATTTTAAAGTTAATACCATTTGAACAACAGTTTTTATCGTTAGTTTCCTGAATCCAAGCCCAAAAGGAAATCAACATCATGGTGTACTACATGGTCATATCCGAAGAAAAACACACCTCATTTCAAAAAAACATTGAGCCGTGTGATGGAAATTATTACAACAATTTTATAATAAATGTAGGAGAATTTTTCTTAACTGTTTCTTGTAAAGGGCTTATTAAAAGCCAATATTATCTTAAAGTGTAATTCAATGAAGAATATTCCACAAAGGACTAAGCTAATATGGTCTCAGCATTTGACATCTGATGATCAAAGAATAAGACTTACAATGTCTAGATGAACAAATGATGTTTATAATCTTATCTAAATATCATTTTTTTTGCATGATCAGTATGTGTGCAGTATTTTATAACTTTGTTTCTTTTGATTTGATATTTTCTTTGTAAGCTGTAACTAGTTGTCTTTAATTTCCTCCACATGGCATGTTTTGAGATAAACATAATGAAAAACTTTATGATTTTTAAGAATGAACTCATACAATCAACCAAGATTGTGCACTATATGGGGAACGTGATGATTAGTTAATTCATTTGTTCAGCATATGCTTATCATGGATACCATGTGCCAGGCACTGTTCTGAGTGCTGGAATATTATGGTGAATATAATAGACAAGGTATCTCTTTACCTTTCACCTTGGGGGTGAAAAAGATGGTAGATAATACAGAAGTAATTCAATGAACAAACATGATAATTATACACATAGATAAGTCCTTTGGAAAAAAGGAGTTACATAATTTTCAGTGGGTCAATGTCTACTCTCAATAAAGTTCTTTGAATAAAGGACATTTGAGATGAAACCTAAATGAAGAAATGGGTACAGTTATGCAAAAACCAGAAAGACAGCAGCAAGTACAAGTCCAAGGCTGGAACAAACTTGGCCATATTAAAGAAATGGAGAAGGCAGTATAGCAGAAGGTCAGCAGGAGAGGGAAAAAAGCCACCAAAGGAGGTTTCATAAGTAGGCAAATTCTAGATCACTTAAGGAGTTTCAATTTTATCATAAGTACAATGGAAGCAACTGGAATATTTCAAAAGCAGAGTGAGGTAATCTGTTTTACATTTGAAAAATATCTTCTGGTTATTGATTAGAAAATAGATGGATATGTGTGTAAATGTTTGTGGGGAGAGTTGGATAGGGAAACATAGTGCTATTGGCCAGAGTGGAAGCAGGGAGGACACTTTTGAAGCTGTTAAACTTATTTTGACAAGAAACAATGTAATTTTAGTTCTAGAAATAGCAGTAGAAAAAAAATAGATTCAAGACACATTTCTGACTGTGAATAAATAAGATTTGCTGTTGAACTGAAAGTGTAATGTTTGAGGATGATGCATTTTGATAAAGTTAAAATTTAGAAATAAAGAAAATATAAACAATAAAAGACAGTCAAGACCAGTCAAAACAAAAACACAGATAGACCATAAAAGCCGAAATAGTTGCAATGCTTGATCTTCATATCTGTGTAAGTTTTCAAGTAGCCAAAATTAACATGCATATAATAGTAGAGTTAGTTATACAATTCTCAATGTATATTAAACAATGCTTATTATATTATAATGTGGCAAGCATTTCAATTATTCATAGTAAGAAAAGTTTTCTTATAAAGTAAAAATCACTTCTAACTCATGTTTCTCTTCCCCAAAGAAACAAAAACAATTTACATGGAAATTTACATAGGAGTTACTGAAAGATACTACTAGATAGAGCTTTTGAAAGAAGGAGAAAAGCTGTGTTTTTACATAAAGTGTTTAGTTTTTTGTGTGTTGTATCTCCATTATGGAATGCCTCTCACATTACTGATTAGTAGTTAGCATGGACCTGAGATCTTTTTCTACTTAGAAGATTTTCCTCACTCTTATTTAGAAGATCAGTTAAGAAAATTAGGAGAGAGTGGGTAAGAAATAGATTGATTGAGGGATGATACATAGGTGGGATTCCTGCATTTACTCTTTTATCCATATCCATGGCAGACATAATTTCTGCATTATGGTACTCCAAAAAATTCAGATGTGGCCTCTTTTTTTTTTTTTTAACTCAGTGCTCAAGACTACCACTGCCATTTGACTAGTAATGACAAATATAAAGAAATCTAATTTCCTTGGGGTTTTTACTAATTTTATATGCAGCTAATTCATATTTTAGTACATTTCCCAAGGTTGGGAGACTACATAATGATTTAGGAACAACATCCTAGCTAGGGCTAAAGAGTATTTGCTTTTTGTACGTTCTTTTTGCATATATTCCATTTTAAATTTTGGAGGTGGAAGGTGAAACAAGAGGGCAGAATAGAAGTTTGCACTCTTTGTTCCCCTCTACTGTAACATCAAATTTTTAACAACTATCTGCATACAGAAAAGCACTGTCACAAGAACCAAAAAATCAGGTGAGCAATCACAGTACCTGGTTTTAACTTAATATCATGGAAACAGGCATGGAGGAAGCCAGGAGAGACAGTCTTGAATCACCGTTGCCATCTTTCATCTTTCCTCCGTTCCCTTGCAGTAGCTGTGAAGCATGTAGAATCTGTACACTTTGGGGAGGGAGAGTACAGCCGCTGGGGGACCTGGTATTGAACTCAGTGCTGCCCTGTCAAAGCAGAGAATAAAGCCATGCTAGGCTCAGCCAGTGTCTGCACATAAAGGGAGCATTTGGACCAGCCCTAGCCAGAGAAGAATCACCCATCTCAGCAGTTGAACATGAGTTTCTTGGCAAGCCTTACCACTGCAGGCTGAAGTGCTCTGTGGTCTTAGGTAAACTTGAAAGGCAGTCTAGGACACAAGAACTGTAATTCCTAAGCAACTCCTAGCCTAGTGTGGGCTTACAGTCAGTGAACTAGGGTGACATGTGACTTAGGAAGACACCAGCTGGCATGGCTAAGGGAGGACTTGCATTATCCCTTTTCCAACCCCAGGCGGTGCAGCTTGTAACAATGAAAGTGACTCCATCCTTCTGCTTAAGAAGTTGAGAGTGAAGAGTGAAGCAGATTTTGTCTTGCATCTTGGATATCAGCTCAGCCACAGTAGGATAGGGTACCAGGCAGAGTTGTGAGACCTCCATTCCCGGCCCTAGTTGCTGGATGACATTTCTATACTCACCCTGGGCCAAAAGGGAGCCATTGCCTTGAAGGAAAAGACCCAGTCCTGGCAGGATTATCACATGTTAACTAAAGAGCCCTTGGTCTTTGAATAACCAGTGATGATACTCATGGCATATGCCATGGGCCTTGGGCTTTGAGACGTGCTAGCTTTAGGAGAGACTCAGCACATTCCCAGCTGTGGTGGCTACAGTGAAAGTCTCCTATATGAGAAAAACAGAGGAAAGAGTAAAGAGACTTTTTATTGCACCCTAGCTACCAACTTGGCTACAGTGAGATATAGCAACAAGCAGGCCCAATTCCAGGCCTAGGCTCTTGAACAGCATTTCTGGACCTGCCCTGGGGTATGGGGGAGGCCACTGCCTACATTTGAGTTATCTGAATTTATTTGAGTTACCTCAAAACGACTATTTTGAATTCTGAGTCTGAAAGGTCATATATTGGTTTCTCTAGGATAGGTCCCTGGTGCCTCATTTAGTTCATTTTGGTGAGGTCATGTTTTTGTAGACAGTGTTGGTGCTTATAGATGTTCTTCAGTATCTGGGCATTGAAGAGTTAGGCTCTTGTAATCTTCACAGTCTAGGCTTGTTTGTGCCTGTCCTTCTTGGGAAGGCTTTCCAGATGTTCAAAGGGCCGTGTGCCCCTCACCCAATAATATTGTGCTTTTTGCAGACTTGCAGAGGTACTGTCTTAGTCTTGAATAGGATCCAAAAGAATTCTCTGGATTACACAGCAAAGAGTCTTATTCTTTTCCCTTACTTTCTCCCAAATACACAGGGTCTCACTCTGTGCTGATCCACCAGGAACTCGGGTGGGCATTACTGCACCCACCCACCCCAGTTCCAGGTGGATCAGCACAGAGAGATAATAGCAGAATTGATCAAGCAGAAGAAACAATTATTGAGCTTGAAGACATGTGAAAATACACAGAGGAGACAGAAGAAAAGAAAATACAAAACAGTGAAGCAGGCCTATAAAATCTAGAAAATAGCTTCAAAAATGAAAATCTAAGAGTTATTGGCATTAAAGAGAAGATAGAGATAAAGGTAGAAAGTTTACTCAAAAGGACAATAACAGAGAACTTCCCAAACCTAAAGATATTAATTTTTAAGTACAAGAAGATTATAGAACACCAAGCAGATCTAAC
This sequence comes from Plecturocebus donacophilus, assembly GCA_004027715.1. Taxonomy (NCBI): domain Eukaryota; kingdom Metazoa; phylum Chordata; class Mammalia; order Primates; family Pitheciidae; genus Plecturocebus; species Plecturocebus donacophilus. The sequence goes on from PVKP010002257.1 coordinate 29,279, forward strand.
CCAAAGAAGACTACCTCATGGCATTTAATAGTTAAACTCCCAAAGGTTAATGATAAAGAAAGGATCCTAAAAGCAGCAAGAAAAATAAACAAATACCGTATTATAGAGCTCCAATATGTCTGGCAGCTGACTTTTCAATGGAAACCTTATAGGATAGGAAAGTGTACCATGACACTTCAATTGCTGACAGAAAAATACTTGTACCCTAGAATAGTATATCCACTGAAAATGTCCTTTATACACAAAGGAGAAATAAAGACCTTCCCAGACAAATAAGAGCTGAGGATTTCATCAACACCAGACCTGTCCTATGAGAAATGCTAAAGGGAGTTCTTCAATCTGAAAGAAAAATATGTGAATGAGTAGAAGAAATCACATGGAAGTATAAAACTCACTGGTAATATTATATAGTAAGCACACAGAAAAGAACAGATTAATGCTGCAATTGTAGTGCAAAAACTTCTCGACTTAAGTAGAAAGACTAAATGATGAATTAATAAAAAATAATAACAACTTTTGAAGACATAGTACAATAAGACATAAAGAGAAACAATAAAATGTTAAAAAGCAGAGAGATAAAGTGTACTGTTTTTATTAGTTTTCTTTTTGCACATTTGTTTATGCAATCAGTGTTAAGTTGTCATCAGTTTAAAATAATGGGTTATAAGATAGCACTTGTAAGCCTCATAGTAATCTCAAATTGAAAAACATACAACAGATAAACAAAAAAATAAGAAGCAAGAAATTAAAGCATATCACTGGGAAAAAAGTCACCTTCACCAAAAGGAAGACAGGAAGGCAGTTTAAAAGAAAGAAGAGAATACTACAAAACAACCAGAAAACAAATAACAAAATGGAAGCAGTATGTCTCCATTTATCAATAATAACATTGAATGTAAATGGTCCAAACTCTCCAATTAAAAGACATAGAGTGGCTGAGTGGATGAATAAACACTAAAAGAAACATGCTTCATCTATAAAGATACACATAGATTGAAAGTAAAGAGATGTTACCTAAAAGAAACATGCTTAATCTATAAAGATACACATAGATTGAAAATAAAGGGATGGAAAAAGATATTCCATGCTAATGGAAACAAAAAAAGGGCATGAGTAGCTATACTTATATCAGAAAGAATAGATTTCAAGGAAAAAAACTATAAGAAGAAACAAGGAAGGTTATTATATAATGATAAATGGGTCAATTCAACAAGGGGATATAACAATTATGAATACACACACACCAAACACTGGAGCACCCAGATATATAAAGCAAATATTATTAAAGCGAAGAGAGAGCTAGATCTCAATATGATAATAACTTGTGACTTATTCACCCTACTGTCAGCATTGGACAGATTGCCTAGACAGAAAGTCAACAAAGAAACATCAGACTTTATCTGCACTATGGAACAAATTGACCTAATAGATATATAGAGAGGACATTTCATCCAATGGCTATAGAATACACATTTTTCTCCTCAGTACATGTATCCTTCTCAAAAATAGACCTTCTATTATTTATTATCCTTCTGAAAAAGGAGATATTATAACTGATACCGCATAAAACAAGTCTCAAATCATTCAAAACATTTAAAATAATATCAAGTATCTCTGTAACAACAATGGAATAAAACTACAAATCAGTAACGAGGAATTTTGGAAACCACACAAACACATAAAAATTAAACAATGTGCTTCTGAATGACAAGTGGGTCAGTGAAGAAATTAGGAAGGAAATTGAAAAAATTTCTTAAAATAAATAATGGAAAAACACAACATAGCAAAACCTATGGGATACAGTAAAAGCAGTACTTAGAGAAAAATTAATGGTTATAAGTACCTTTGTCAAAAAAGAGGAAAAACTTCAAGTAAATAATGTAATGATGTATCTTAATTCTAAAACCAAGAGCAAACCAAATGGAAAATTAGTGGAAGAAAACAAGTAATAAAGATTAGAGAAGAAAGAAATGAATTTAAAATGAATAAAAAATACAAAAATCAATAAAATAATTAGTTGTGTTTTTGAAGTTAAACAAAATTGACAAACTTTAGCCAGACTAAGCAAAAAAGACAGAAGTCACAAATAAATAAAATCAGAGGTGAAAAAGATGTTATGACTGATACTGCAAAAGTTCAAAGGATCATTAGTGACTACTATGAGCAACTATACACCAGTAAATCAGAAAATCTAGAATAAACAGATACATTCGTAAACAAATACAACCTACCAAGATTGAACCAAGGAAAAAAATCCGTAACCTGAACAGACCAACAACAAGTAATAAGATCAAAGCCATAATAAAAAGTATCTCAGTAAAGAAAAGCTTGGGATCCAATAGCTTCATGGCTGAATTCTACCAAACATTTAAGGAAGAACTAATACTAATCCTACTCAACCTGTTCTGAAAAATAGAGGAGGAGGGAATACTTCCACACTCATTCTCTGAGGCCAGTATTACCCTGATACCACAACCAGACAAAGACACATGAAAACAAACAAAAAACTACAGGCCAATATCTCTGATGAATATTGATGCAAAAACCCTTAACAAAATACTTGCAAACCAAATTCAAGAATACATTAAAAAGATGATTCATCATGATCAAGTGGAATTTATCCCAGAGATGCAAACATGGTTCAACATACACAAATCAATCAATGTATACATCATATCTTCAGAATGAAGGATGGAAACCATATGATCATATCAATTGATGCTGAAAAAGCATTTGATAAAATTCGACCATCCCTTCATGATAAAAACCCTCAAAAACTGAATATAGAGGGAACATACATCAACATGATAAAAACCATATATGACAAACTCATAGTTAATATACTAAATGGTGAAAAGCTGAAAGCCTTTCCTCTAAGATCTGGAACATGACGAGGATGCCCACTTTCACCACTATTATTCAACATAGTACTGTGGGTCTCAGCTAGAGGAATTCTGAAAGAAATAAAGGACATCCAAACTGGAAAGGAAGAAGTCAAACTATCCTTGTTTGCAGATGATAATTATCTGATATTTGGAAAAACCTGAAGACTCCACCAAAAAACTATTAGAACTCATAAATTCAGTAAAGTTGTAGGATACAAAATCAACATAAAAAATCAGTAGCATTTCTATATATCAACAATAAACAATCTCAAAATTTAAAAAGTAATTCCACTTATAACAGTAACAAATACAATTAAATATCTAGTAATTAATTTAACCAAAGAATCGAACAATCTCTTCACTCAAAATTATAGAACACTGATGAAAGAAACTGAAGAGAACACAAAAAATGAAAAGCTATTCCACGTTCACAGATTGGAAAAATCAATGTTGTTAAAATATCTATAATCCCCAAAGCAATCTTCAGATTCAGTATAATCCCTATCTAAATATCAGTGAAACTCTTCACAGAAATACCAAAATAATTCTTATACCACGAAAGGCCCAGAATAGCAAAAGCTATTCTAAGCAAGAAAAACAAAACTGGAGAAATCTCATTACCTGACTTCAAATTATACTACAGAGCTACCATAATCAAAACAGCATGGTTCTGGCATAAAAACAGACCCATAGACCAATGGAACAGAATACAAATCCCAGAAGTAAATCCACGCATCTACAGTCATTTTCTACAAAGGTACCAAGAATATACACTGGGGAAAAAACAGTCTTTTCAATATGCAGTGCTGGGAAAACTAGATATCCATATCTAGGAGAATGAAACTCGATCCTTCTCTCTAGCCTTACACAAAAATCAGATAAAAATGGATTAAAGACTTAAATCTAAAACCTCAAACTATGAAACTACTACAAGAAAACACTGGGGAAACACTCCAGGACATTGATCTAGGCAATAATTTTTTGAGAAACACCCCAAAATCACTGACACCCAAAGCAAAAATGGACAAATGGGATCACATCAAGTTAAACAGCTTCTGTACAACAAAGAATATGTTCAATAAAGTGAAAAGACAACCCACAGAATGGGAGTAGTATTTGCAATCTACCCATCTGACAAGGGATTCACAACCAGAATAGCTCAAAACAACTCTATAGGAAAAAAATCTAATAATCTCATTAAAGATGGGCAAAATATTTTAATAGACATTTCTCAAAAGGATACATACAAATGGTAAACAGGCATATGAAAAAGTGCTCAACATCATTGATCATCAGAGAAATTCAAGCAAAACTTCAGTGACATGTCATCTCACCCGTTAAAATGGCTTTTATCCAAAATCCAAGCAATAACAAATGCTGGTGAGGGAATGGAGCAAAGAGAACCCCCTTACACTTTTTATGGGAATGTAAATTAGTAGAACCATTGTGGAAAACAGCTTAAAAGTTTCTCACAAAACTGAAAATAGAGCTACCATACAATTCAGCAATTCCACTGCTGCATATTTACACAAAAGAAAAGAAATTAGTATATCAAAGAAATATTTGCGCTCATGTTTATTGCCGGCCCTGTTCACCATAGCCAAGATTTGGAAGCCACCTAAGTGTCCATCAACAGATGAATGGATAAAGAGAATGCGGTACATATACAAAATAAAGAACTATTAAACCATACTAAAGAATGAGATTCTGTCATTTGCAATGACATGGATAGAACTGGAGGTCACTATGTTGCATAAAATAAGTCAGGCACAGAAAGACAAACATTGCATGTTCTCACTTATTTGTGGGAACTAAAAGGTAAAACGATTGAACTCATGGAGACAGAGCATTAAAGAATGACTACCAGAGTCTGAGAAGCTTACTGGGCAGATGAGAGGGAGTTAGGAATAATTAATGAGAAAAAAAAATTAGAAAGAATAAATAATACCTAATATTTGATAGTACAACAGAAGGACTATAGAGAATAATAATTTACTTGTACATATTTAAATAAAGAATATAATTGAGTTGTTTGTAACAAAAAGGATAAATGCTCGCGGGGATGGATACCAAATTTTCCATAATGTAGTTGTTATGCATTGTATGCCTGTACTAAAATATTTCATGTACCCCATAAATATATATAACTACTATGTACCCACAAAAAATATTAAAACATTAAAAAAAATTGGGGGGCAGTTAGAGACAACTGCTGGGGAAATAAGAGTGTCAGGATTGCAGCCATTTTTTTTCCAAAAGTACAACTAATACAGTTTTAAAATATAATTAATATATATTTATTAAAACTTATGCTCCCCAGAGAATATCTCTTTGTTTCTATTCATGCTTTGTAAGAACTTATTATTAGCATTTCTGGGGGAAAAGTCAACAATTCAAAACAACAGAAATGTCTTTAACCACAGCATAATAAAAGTTGAAAATAATATGTGCAGTTTAAACACACCAACCTTATATTTTAATATATAATTTTTTAAAAGTCTTCTAAATAGCTAGAGTCAAAAAGAATTCTTAGAATTACCAAAAACTCCAATAAATGAGAAATTTTCACACTGGCCATGAAGAATAACTGACATCAGGTTAAGTTCCCACCATAAACAACCAGAAACAAAAAAATATTTTTACAAAATACTATTTGGACACATTGGCAATAGGTAGGCTGAATATGGTCTCTGATACAAGAGAAACAAATGAGGTGAGTCTTATAATCATGCTGATTTTTCTCCCTGTTGGCACTTTCTAGACCATAACTCGGAGAAGGGAATCCTTAACAGAGCACAGTAGTCTTGCTGTGTTGAGGAGAGTTTGGGGAGATGAAGGCACTTAGACTATTTGGTACACAACTCAGACAGGAAGGGCGTTATATAGAAAAAGAACTTTATAAATTCTCATAGGAAGTTACCTTAAGTGTTTGACTGAACCAATGTTCAAGGTAGAACTCCACAAGGCCTAGCAAATAACAGCTGGGAAGCTATAAGGTAAAAACTTCTCAGAGCTCACAACTATATGATCTTTTCATTTGACAAAATTGATCATTTATGAAAAATAGCTTTGCAAAGCAGGAAGGGGCATATGATAAAAGCTTTAAAATTATGAAAAGTCTATGTATTACTTGTCTACAGTGACTTGGAAGTCTTACTAAAATGGATCAACTTTAAGAGAAAATTTGTATTGATTCAAAGAGGAATTTAAAACACAAATAAATAAAAACTTTGAAAGAAATTGCTTCCAAAAAAGGATCCAAGTCTATGTCAGTGGTGAATTCTGTAAAAAGTGTAAGAAGTAAATTTTCCAGATATAGATCTTGAGAGGGCCTCCTTTTTAGTAGGTATAATTCTGATCCCAAAACCTGTCAAGATAGCTTGAAAAGTAGTCTGAAGACTGATTTCACCAATGTAGATGTAAAAGTCCTAAAACCAACACTAACAAACCGAAGCAATGGCACATTAAAATGTCATCTGTAAAGTTTAGAATTTGTGTAATTAAGTAATCTATCAAATTTATTTCATACAAATTCATCCTATTAGAAAATATTGATAATCTTAATTTTTTTCTTATTTCCATAAGATTTTGGGGAACAGGTGGTATTTGGTTACATGAGTAAGTTCTTTAGTAAGATTTTGGTGTGCCCATCACCCTAACAGTATACATTGAACCCAATTTATCATCTTTTATCCTTCACTCCCTCCCATTCTTTCCCTCTGAGTGTCCAAAGTCCGTAGTATCATTGTTATGCCTTTGGATCCTCACAGCTTAGGTCTCACTTATGAACGAGAACATACGATGTTTCGTTTTCCATTCCTGAGTTAGAAAATGTTGATCATCTTAATAAGTGCCTTGTGTTCTTCCAAGTTCTGATTTGAAACAAAGCAATAACAACCAAAAAACCTTCAATATCTTTAATCACCTAATAATAAAAGGATCTTACCTCGACAAAGAAAAAACTCATATTTAATATTAAAATGAGAGACTCAAGACAATAATACTTCCTATCACCATTGTTATCTAATATTTTCTGGATTTATGGTTAATGTTGAACTGGCGAAACCTACATAAGTGTATTATTTTAGAAACAAGTAGAGCTTAGTCACACTGGTAGGAGAACTGACAGAATTTTCAATGGAATTGAATCAAAATTCTTAAAGTTATATATATATATATATATATATATATATATATATATATGATATATATATATATGATGTATATATAGCTAGTATGACTATATATATCTAGTTAGTATATGATTTTTTTTATATCACAAACCAAAGGCAAAGTGATAATTTACACAAAAAAAGTTTGAAGATTTAAATTTTTTTTTTTTTTTTTTAAGAAATGGAGTTGCAGTAAGTTGCCCAGACTTGTCTTGAATTCCTGGCTTCAAGCAATTCTTCCATCTTGACTTCCCAAAGCACTGTAATTCAAACAGGTGTGAGCCACCACGCCTGGCCTAAAATTTCACTTTTTTGTTTTAGAAGAAAACTTTAGCTCTTCACTTAAGAAAATCCTGGACTCTATAGATTTAAATAGAATGTTTAAAAATAAACGAAAATTTTTAAATAAAGCAATCCAATCTAGGTGATATAAGATGAACATTGGAATGGGTGAAGCCTTTCTAAACAGAAAATAAACAAATAATGGAATAATATTTAAAAGACAAAAAAAGTGGTTCTTGACTGCTAATTGTTAAGAACATAAGGTATACAAATTATAAATACACGTATCAACACATATTATATTCAATTGCACATTTACCTATTTATATATACATACACATACTTATATACATGTTATATGTATTTATGTATGTGCAAATAGAGCTATATTCTTAATAAATAACTCATAATTTAGATAAACGCCACAAAAACAAATGTTGTATGGGAAATCTGGGCAAAGAACAGAAAAGACTTTAATACCAACATGTAAGTCATGGAAGAATTTTTGAAAGGCAAAGAAATGCTTATCCTTAGTAATAATTAAAATGCATATGAAAATAAGGTTTTTTTAGAAAACTTAATTGAAAATGATGTAAAAGTTGATAATATTTGTTGGTGGAAAGACTGGTGAAATTGGATATCTCACATACACCTTAACTGTATAAATTTTCTCACCATCAGTCTATACAAACTATTCAGTAGAATTTACATATCTCTGAGGGATCTTTCTAAGACATCAGCAAATTCAAAGACTGTGCAGCATATAAGTTACCTTATTAATATGTATTAAATATTATTCACTACTTAAATGACCTTTTAAATCTTTAACAAGAATAATTGTGCAAAAAGCAATTATAGAGAACAATAAAATCAAATTGAGGCATAAGTTTTAAGTAGCTGGCTGGACTTTTTTTTTTTCAGAGAATGTTTTTGCATTTAAAGTTTTATCTGCATAGTAGCAGTTTGGTATGGTTATAAAATAGTACACAAGAGAAAGTCAGGAATCAAGAATTTTAGAGACAAATGATTTCAAATGTAATCTTTGAATTATGGAACTGTGACGTGGTGATGAGGGAGCATTTAATTTATCCTACCGGGATGTCTTACTTCGGTGATTGCCCTTTCAGGCCCTGGTACTGGGTGTGGTCCCTGACGACTCGACTTTGGTAAGCACCAGAGGTTCAGCTGCCCCAGCCCTGGCATTTTCCTCCTACTCTATCATTAAATCTTATCTCATCAAAACTTGCTAACTTCAGTTCTTTAAGGCTGTCTCAAGGGCCTGATGAAATCTCTGCAGTCTTAGAATATATTTTGACCCGAATTTATATATATATGATTACTACTAGGATATCTTAAATAGGAAGCTGCAGGTGAGTGAACCACAGCTGTTTCATGTATTTTCTTAAGTTTTTTCTCATTCAGTTGGAGGTGTTGAAGCCTGAAATTATCCACTGAAAAATGCAGTGTTTAGTCCTGGCCATGCTACTAACTGTCCTTGTGAGCTTAGTGTGCTATTTCACTTCTCTGCACCTTGACTTTATTATAATAGAGTCTGATACCATTTTTTTCCTATTATGTTCTCTCCACTTTTAGGATGAAGAATAAGATTTAAAATTAGACTAGGTTTTCTCTTTAAATAAAACAAACAAAAGATTTAAGTATCTGTAATTCTACTAGGTAAGGGACAATTCCCAAATTTTAAATTATTACTCAAATTGAATGTTCAAATGCCACTGTCGGACGGTTCTAAAGTCTGTATGTGATTTCCTCATTCCCCTGCTCATAAACCTTACCTAAAATAGAAACTCTTTAATCTGACATTTAAAGTTGAGGCCACAATTTGCCATCTATTTACTTTTCCAGTATTATCTCTTATCACAATTTCTATTTCAAACTGGGCATTTTGATTTGACTCAGATATATTCTCTACACATTTTGTCTGTTCCTTCTTTCTGAAATGTACCGTCTCTGTCCCACCCTCATTTCTGACAGTTAAAAATCCTTTCCAAATTTCAAGATACAGCCACCATTTATATTTATATTCAAGATATTGCTACCTGACATCTTCTAGGCCAGGCTAAAAGCTTTTACACAAGAGCTGATTTTATGCTAAAACCAGTCTTACAGAGTAAATGTTATTCTCATTTTACAATTTGTAAAATTGCAAGGGAGGAGTCATTGCCCTCGACATACAGATTCAATTCAGAACAATTAGAGACTTTGACCAGGAGTTCACAGTTAGTGGGTGGCAAAGTTGGGGTCTGTACAGATGGCTCTGGGCCTCAAAGCCTGTGCTACCCCCTTATGAAAACTCACTTCCATAGAGTTAGCAAATTGAGCACCTACTAGATGCCTGGAGTAGAGATCCTGAGATGAAGGAAACATACCCGGCCCCCGGGGTCTCACCATCCTCACATCTCCAAGAAGAAGAAGTTTCTTCCTTTCAGTTACACTATGTATTTTATCTGTTAGAGACATTTCTTGTATTTTAAATTTACTCTTAATTTTTATTTTGATAATTTATCAAAGTGATTGTTGCTTTGCCTTTATATCTAAAATAAGATTGAAGAAGGTAGAGATCTTAACTAACTTATTCATCAGTTGTTTTGGTTGCTGGTGTTCTCTGCTTTACACAAAATATTGAGAATAAATGATCACTGAATTGGATGGAATAGAAAATTCACACAAGTGTGTACAGAATTGTGCATATGTATGTTGGAAAAAAACAGTATGTCATTTAAAAATTAAAAAATACATTTATGTTTCTAGTGATATGTCTTATTACCAGGAAGTCTCCATTGTAACCATGGAAAGTTTCAGGTGTGATTCCCTGGAGTAAATTCTTCCCCTTTAGTCTCACCTGTAACAGAATCTGCTTAAATCCTGACAGAGGCTAACCAAATATCAAGCCTTATTTATTTGTATATCTTGAATTATTTGATATTTAAAATATCTGAGAAAAATTGGGTATACTTTATCATTTTCATTTTATAGATAGGAAAACTAAATTTGAGAGATATTAGGTGAATTCCCATGGCCACGTATATATTTTAGTGCAAAGGCAGAACTACAATCCAGGTTTTCTAATGCAGTTTTTGCAATAATAGGTTTTTGTGAGACTGTTCAAAAGAGCACAAGTCCAAATTAGTGCATTTTCTGGTGGTCTAGTCAGGACATCATGTCCAGTACTTCCAGGTTTTGTGGTGGATCTTACAAAATGTTTCACAATAGGCGAAGATAATTGAAGTTCCCACCCATATTATGATTTTGCAGATAACTGTCTAGTGTGAGGCATTGATAAAGAATCTGAAGTAGCATCAGCTCATTGTTAACACAGCTAACCTTGCAGATTATTAAAATGGAGCTTGATTTTTCACAGCATTTTTCAGAAGAACTTTTTATGGTGATGGAAATATTCTATATGAGAAGTATCTAACACAATAGCCACTAACCACATAGGGCTATTGAAAGCACTTGAAATATATGGCCAGTGCCACTTAAAAAACTGATCTTTAAATTTAATTTAATGAAAAAAGTATTTTAAATCAATAAATTATAATTGTACATAGTTATGGTATACAAAGTGATATATATATATATAATTAATATATAATACACTATTGTTAACTATAGCCACCATGCTGTGCAATAGATCTGACAAAATGTGTTTATGCTGTCTAACTGAAACTTTGTATCCTTTGACCAACTTCTTCCCATTTGCCTCTCCCCTTACCTCCGGTAACTATTTGTCTACTCTCTGCTTCCATTAGTTTGCTTGTTTTAGATTCCACATGTAAGTGGGAACTGACAAAGTGTGTTTATGCTGTCTAACTCAAACTTTGTATCCTTTGACCAACTTCTTCCCATTTGCCTCTCCCCTTACCTCCGGTAACTGTTTGTCTACTCTCTGCTTCCATTAGTTTGCTTGTTTTAGATTCCACATGTAAGTGGGAACTGACAAAATGTGTTTATGCTGTCTAACTCAAACTTTGTATCCTTTGACCAACTACTTCCCATTTGCCTCTCCCCTTGCCTCCGGTAACTGTTTGTCTACTCTCTGCTTCCATTAGTTTGCTTGTTTTAGATTCCACATGTAAGTGGGAATATGTAGTATTTGGCTGTGTACCTAACTTATTTAATATAATGTCAAGATTCATCATTTTCTTGCAAATGATAGAATTTTCTGTTTGAAGGCTGAATATTATTATATTGCTAATGTATATCACATTTTCTTTATCCATTTATCCACTGATGAACACTAAAATCGCTTCCAAATATTGGCTGTTTTGAATAGTGCTGCACTGAATGTGAGAGCACAGGTATCTGATACACTGATTTGAAATCCTTCAGCTATATATCCACAAGTGGAATTGCTGGGTCATATGATATTTTAATTTTCTGAGTAACCTCCATACTGTTTTCCATAATGGGTATACTAATTTGCATTCCTACCAATAACATACAGGGGTTCCCTTTTCTCCACATCCTCGCGAACTCTGGTTATCTTTGTCTTTTTGATAATAGCCATTCTGACAAATGTAGATGATGTCTCATTGTGGTTTTAATTTTCATTTTTCTGATGTTCATTGATGTTGGGAATTTTTAAAATACATCTGTTTGCCATTTGTTGGCCATGTCTTTGGGAAATGTCTATTTAGGACCTTTGCCCATTTTTGAAATCAGGTTATTGGTTTTCTTGATATTGAGTTGTTTGAATTACTTTTATATTTCGGATATTAACTCCTTATCAGATGTCTGGCTTGCTAATATTTTCTCCCAGTCCATAAGTTGTCTCTTCACTCTGTTGTTTCCATTGCTATGCAGAAGCTTTTATGTTTGATGTAATACAATCTGTTTTTGCTTTTGTTTCCTGAGCTTTTGGGGTCAGATTCAAGAAATCATTGCCCAGACCAATGTCATATAGTTTTCCCCTATCTTTTCTTTCTGTCATTTTAGAGTATCTGATCTCATGTTTAAGTGGTAGTTCCTATTTTGGGTTGATTTTCGTGGATGGTGTGAGAAGAGTGTCTAATTTCATTCTAATGCACATGGATATCCAATTTTGCCAACACGCCTTGTTGCAGAGACTGCCATTTTTCTGTTATAGTTTGTTCTCTGGATAGTTCCTACTGAATGTGTGTGTGTGTTTCCTTTATGTCTTGTTCTAACTTGTAATATATTAGTCTCTAGGTTATTCATTATTTTGTTTGAAGAAAGAGATTTCTGTTTAACTATATCCATATTTTTTTTTTGGAGTGGTGCTGGGGTGGAAGAGGTATTCTACTGTTGTCTCTCTATATTTTTCCTTTTTATAGTGTCCTTTGTGAGAGTCTTAATTTATATATTTTTCTGTTTTATTTTCAAATATATGAAATTGTGATTATTATTCTATTCTTACTGCTTGGTCTTCTGTCTGCAATTTTTTTTCTTTTTTTTGAGACAATGTCTCACTCTGTCACCCAACCTTGAGTGTAGTGGCACAATCTCCCTTTGCAGCCTCAAACTCCTGGGCTCAAACGAGCCTCCTGCCAGTTCTGAGTAGCTAGAACCACAGGTGCATGCCAGCAAGCATGGCTAATTTTTAAATTTTTTGTAGAGACAGAATCTCGCCGTGTTGCTCAGGCTGGTCTTCAACTCCTAGGCTCCTGCCTTGGCCTCTCAAAGTGTTGGAATTACAGGCATGAGCCACCACACCTGCCCTGCAAGTTTGGATATATAGTTTCTAACTAAATATACTTTACCTTTACATATGAATTTTTTAAACTGAAGTGTTAGTGTAAAGATATTTTAAAATTTATTAGGGAATTCATTTTAGCTATTTTCTTCGCTACTAATCTGTAATGGCATAGACTATATTCTGCCATTTGGAATTTATTCACATTTTCTGTTACATACTACGTGGCATTTTTTGGGGAAGACACATGAGTATTTGAAAACAACATCACTTACTGTTTTGGGGAGCTCATTGTTTTACAGATTTATTAGTTCAGGATGGCAAAGTGTGTTATTTAAATTCTGTATACCCTTACTGATTTTTATGTAATATAGTAGTTTTTGACATCTGGACTTATGATTTATTTTTTCTTATAATTCTAATGCACTTTTCTTTATATAGCTTGAAGCTATACTGTTAGATTCAAAACTCTCCAAGACTGTTATATCTTCTTGTAAGATGGTATCTTTTCTCAATACCTGTTAATAAAATATATACAATTAATCATATTTAATGTTATTATTCTAGTTGCTTCTCCTCTGAACATTTTCCTAGTTAATATTTTCCTAGTCCTTCATTTATTTAATTTGTATTCAATTTCAGTTCACAATTTTTATTTAAATAGATGAATATTTATGTTATGGGAATCTTGATTCTCCAAGACAGCTAATTCTATTTATCAAGCAAGAGAAATATTAACCTTAACAGATGGACTCATTCATTTTTCCTTAACATTCTGGCTCAACAACCAGAATGTTACAAAGATTAAAAAAATAATGACAGTATTATGCACAACTTTATGCTAATAAGTTTGACAATTTAGTTAACATGGGAAAATTCCTTGAGAAATACAACTTACTGAAAGTGATACAGCTTTTTAAAAAATCTTGATTTATTGTTAATGATAAAGTTAACTGTGGGTAGAGTGAGTTTTTCAGTGTCCCTTGAGGTCAGAAGACAGCCACATGCTTAAGCAACCTGACTTCCTGGCTGAAAAGGAATTTCAGTATACTTGGCTATCAAGAAACAGTATGTTGATTGCACATACTATTGTTTGAAGAGTTTCTAGAAGTTTTATGAATAAAAGTAGGTTTTTGAACATTGACATTTGACAGATTCATTATGTTATATGTATTATGAAATGTAACCTGAGAAAAATATTTCTTTTAGTGGAATATGAGTGGTTTTTATAATCCAGCAGAGGCTGTAGAAATGTGGTAAAGACTATTTTCAGGAATAATTTTTATAATTCATTACTCACTGTGTATTTTGCTTAGTGTGTGAGGAAGAAATGGAAAGTTCTTTTAACCATCGCTTCACTGAAACTGCTGTTAACCATTAGTAGTCACTCCCTGAACCACAATCCCACCCCTACCACTGGAGAATACAGAGGAAAAGACTGCAGTCTCAGTATGACCTTTATTCTTTGACTTATCAGAAAAAAAGCTCTCATTAGAGTTCTCTAGACATTTTTCTGTTTGTTAAAGAGTCAAATAGAGTAGTATGTCAATTAATTTGATAATTATGTTTTTAACAAGCAATTTTCTTTTAATACTGTTGATGCAGTCTAGGAGTCTTTGGTTGTCAAATATACTTACACAAGCAACCATATATCACAATTTTACTTCCAAGTTTGGCACTTTTGAGAATACTGAGAGTCTGAGATTCTACCTTTTCCAGGACTAGCTTAGATTTTGGGTGAGTCTTATGTGCTGCATTTGTAAATATAATGGACATTTTGGCCAATTCTAGAATTTGAAGAAGAAAGTCACTTTCTATTAAAATGTCGAAGGTATTTCTCCATTGTTCTAGCATCCAGTTCTGCTGTTAAGAAGTTCAAGGCCTTTCTAATTCTTATTTCTTTTTTGGATATCTATATTTTTAGCCTCTGAAAATCATGAGAATATGTACTTTCATCCAAGTGTTCCAAACTTTTATGAATATGTGACATTTGGAATAGCCTTTCAATTTAGAGACCTCCCTTTTTGAGAGAGAGAGAGAAAGAGAGAGAGAGAGAGAGAGAGAGAGAAACTCTTTCTCTGTCACCCAGTCTGGAGTGCAATGGCACAATCTTAGCTCACTACAGTCTCCATCTCCCAGATTCAAGTGATTCTGCTGCCTCAGTCTCCTGAGCAGCTGGGACTACAGGTGCCTACCACATCTGGCTAAGTTTTGTATATTTTGGTAGAGAAAGGGTTTCACCGTGTTGGCCAGGCTGGTCTCAAATTCCTGACCTCAAGTGATCCATCTGCCTTGGCCTCCCAAAGTGCTGGGATTACAGGCATGAGCCACCGCTCCTGGCTGAAATCTAGAGATTTTTAAATTCTGCTGTAAAAACAAATTTATTTCCCTCTACATTCTCTCTTCTCTTTCTGGAGTTTACATTAATCAATCAGATATTGCACTTCCTAACTTGATTCTTTCATTTTTGTATGATTTCTGTCATATCTATCACTATTTTCCACACATTTTTGGAATGTTTTCTTGACTTTATTTTCAAATCTTCCTATGGATTTTTTTTTTATTATGGCTATCAACTTTTCAGTATTTAGGAGTCCTTTGTTAACTGATTTATCCTTTTTATAACATTCTTTTCTTTATTTTAAAATATTATTTCATCTTGTCTCTTGCTAAGGATATCATTTCCATTTGCTCTCTACATTATCTCTGTTTGCTCCAAATTTTCTTCTTCTGCTTGTTTATTTTTTTCTCTCTTGTTGGAGATTTTCCCAACTGGTGATCCTTGGCTCATTGTTTATATTCTAAGTGAAACACTGAAAAGCTCATTGGAGCTCTGTGAATATAGATGGAATTCTCTTTGATAAACTTCACTTTTGAATGACAGAATGATGATTCAGCCTTAGCTGACCCCCCGAATATCAGTAAATGGAAATCTTTTCCTTGAGCTCTTCATTTTCTTCTGTGAAAATTGAAGGGGAGGTATATTTAGTAATTTAAAGCCTGTTTCCAGCCCAGGGACTATAAAGACCTCAGACCTGCCATATTTATCTTCCAAACTTCTGAATAGTCATGGTAGAACAATGATAGACAAGCCCAAGTGTCTCACATGTAAATCTTGTGAACTTGTTGTAACAGACTGCCATGGGACTGTGAATTTTAGGTTTGTTTTAAGCAACACCTCTGAAACTACAAGCACTAACTAAAAATTTCCAAATGTATAATAATATAGATACTAAATAAAAATGATTTTTACATAGCATTTAATTAATCACGTGGTCTACCAGTGATCCTTGTGTTTTGTTTTGTAAATACTGCCCCAGAGCACAGTGACTGAGCCTGGGTCCAGGTTTGTATCTCCTGGCCTAATTCTAAGCCAAGTTTCTTAGAACCTCTGTGCCTCAATTTTTGTTATCTACAAAATTGGGTAATAATAGTATCTATTTCATAAATTATAAGAAATAATTGAGTTTATATATATATATAATATTAGCATAGTACTTAGAACAGTATTTATGTATAATGCTTTTTGACAATAATTATTAACTATTATTTTGTCCAAAATTTAAAAAATTACAGCTTTTTTTCATTTATTTAGGTCTCCTTTAATGACTTTCAGCAATGTCTTGTAGTTTTGTAGTTTTCATTCTTTTGTTAAATTCATACTTGAATATTGTTAAGTGAGATATTAAAAATTCAGTTTCCAAATACTAGAAATATTTGTTTCTAATATTTAGACATTCAAATATCTTTTAAAAATATTGACCATGTTTTCTATGATCTTGCTAACTTGATTTATTAGCTCCAATAGTGTTTTTATGTTTCTTAGAATTTTATCTAAGAACAATTATGTCATTTGCAAATGACCTATTTTCTTCCAATCTTTATGTATTTATTTCTTTGATATTGGAAAAAGGCACCATCATTTCTTTGCTCCTGACTTAGGAGATAGTATTCCATATTTTACCATTAGGCATAAGATAGACTTCTAGCTATTAATAGGTGTCTTTTATTAGACTGAGAATATGTCTTTCCACTCCTAATTATCATGAGTAGATGTTAAATTTTACTAAATGCTTTTTTTATACCAATTGAAATGATCACATAATTTTCTTCTTTCTTCCATTCATATAGTAATTTTTATTATTTGCATTTTACTGTTATACCATTCTTGATTCATGAAATTCTCCTTTATTACTACATATGTCATATAAAATGTCACATATATCAACATTACATATTATCAACATGATATGACTATTGACACTATTGTAATTACCTGGCTGGGGTAATGTTTGTCAGGTTCTCCAGTGGAAATTTACATTTTTCCACCAGTTTATGTAATGTTCTCTTAGAAAAAAACACTATGTGCAGTTTGCTCTTGAATAAGAGTTTGTCTCACTTCCTCAAGGATAGAGTGTGCACTTACATTATTTGGCATTCTTTCGCAAGGGAGTTTTTCCTGTTCTCTCCCATTTATTTGTTATTCAATCGTGTATTCACATCATGGATGTTTATTTAATGCTTTGGTTTTCAATTCAATGCTGATTTTTTTTTAATTGCACAAATTGCTTCAGCTTTGGCCACTGGAAGCTCTTTCAGTTGATTCCTGTGTCCTTTTGATATATTCCATCAATTTTTTCAGCAATTCCTCATTTTCTGTTACTATGAGTTCTTCCAGGCTCAAACTATATATTTCCTGCCTCAGTTTTAGAATCAGCTACTTTCCTAAGGAGACTTGACTTCTTTTATTAGAGAATCTATTAGAAACAAAAATCTGAGTGCCAGGAGTGCTCTTTGCACACCTGGAATTTAACTATTTCTAGGCACTTTCAGCTGACAAAACAAGAAAGTATATGCATGCGTATTTGCCCATGTGTATACATTTATCTATAAATATTTTTATATGTGATCGTCTGTATTTATATCAAGCTAAACGTGAATTTATATTGGTTTCCTCATCTCTAATTCATTACTGTGTGGGTCATCTTAGCCTCTTCCCCTTGCTTGTCTATAAATTCACACTTCAACAATGAGAAGCCTGGCTCCACAATGTGCCATTCATTTACTTAATTGTTCAATTGAGGTATACATGTATAGTGGTACTAGAATTGTTTTTCTGTACCTCCATGGAAAATTATAAATGAGAGTAGAGTTGTTTTGCATAGTTGCTTTCCTTTTAGCCTTATAGATTGTCCTCATTTCTAAACTTACTTAGGTCAATGCTTTCTTCTCTTCCACTTCTATCTTCCTGCTTTCCTCAATGAGGTTTTTTTATACATTTGTAATACAATTCATTTTAAAAATCACATATTGCATTCTATTTTAGGATCTTATGACTTCCTGAATGACTTTTAAAATATTTGCATACATCAAGTTTCACTCTTTTTGATATAAAGGTCTACACGGTTTTAATAAATGTACAATGTCATATATTCATTATTACAGTATCAAACATAGTTTCACTGCTCTAAAAAAATACCCAGTAATTCACTCACTCAACATTTTCTCCTGGAAAACCCCTGACAATCAATAATCATTTATCATTTTTATAGTTTTGACTTTTCCAGAATATCGTATAATTGGAGTCAAACAGCATGTGGTTTTTGCTGATTGGCTGCTTTCATTTAGCTATATGCATTTAAGATTTATTCATGTCTTTTGTGGCTTAAAAGCATAATTCTTTTTATCATTCAATAATATTCCATTGTATGGATGTACCAGTTTGTTCATACATTCACCTATTAAAGGATGTATTGTTTGCCTTCAGATTTTTGCAATCATAAATAAAGTTGCCATAGACATACATGTGGAGGTATTTTTGTAGACATAAATTTTCTAATGGGTTACTAAATATCTAAAAGTATGACTGTTGGCTCATATAGTAAGACAGTCCTTACCTTTGGAAGAAAATGCCAAACTGTCTTTCAAAGTGGCTGTGCCATTTTACATTCTCACCAGCAATGAATGAGAGTTCCAGCTGCTCTGCATCATAACCAGCAATTGACAGTTTAAACTTGTTTTTTAATTTTAGCCACTCTAATAGTAGTGTAGTGGTGTCTTACTATTGTCTGAATTTGTAATTCCCTATTTACAAATGATGCTTAGCATCTTTTTGATGTGCTTATTTGCCTTCTGTATATCTTTAGTCAGGTGTCTGTTCAGAACTTTTACCCTTTTAATTGCATTGCTTACTTTCTTACTGTTGAGTTGTAAAGGGCCTTTGTGTATTTTATATACAAATCTTTTTATCATATATTTCAAATATTTTTTCACTACTGTGGTTTGTCTTTTGATTTTCTTCACAGTGTCATTTGGAGAGCAGGCATTTTTAATTTTGAGGAAGTCTAATTTATCATTTTTTTCATGCATTGTATTTTTGTTGTATCAAAAAAACCTCACCATCAAAACTCAGGGACAGATAAGTTGTTTTTGCTGTTTTTTACTTGAAACTTTATAATATGAATTTTACAGTTAGATGTATGTTTCATTTTGAGTTAATTTTCATGAAAAGTGTTGAATGTGTACTTTTTTTTTGCATATGGACATCCAATTGCTTTAGCACTATTTGTTGAAAACACAAGAAATCTCTCCTCCATTGAATTCACTTTGCTCATTTGTTAAATATCAGTTGCCTACAGTTGTTTGAGAAAGTGTTTAGACCGTATTTTGTTTCATTGATAGATTTTTCTATTTCTCTCTGAATATCATGCTGCTTTGATTATTTTAACTTTGTAGTAAGTATTGAATCAGTTATTTTGAGTCATCCAACTTTGTTTTATTCAGTTTCGTGTTGGTTATTCTAGACTTTTTGCCTTTTTATATAAATTTTCGATTCAGCTTGCCGATATTTACAAAATAGCTTGCTGAGATGTTGATTGAGATTGTGTTGAATCCGTAAATCAATTTAGGAAGAAATAACATCTTAACAATCTTGACTCTTCCAATCCATGAACACAAAATCTCTCTCTTTTGTAATGTTTAATTTTTGTGAGTACATAGTAGGTGTATATATTTATGGGGTAGATGAGATATTTTATTAAGATCTTTAATTTTTTCATTGGAGTGTTGTAGCTTTCCATGTATAGGATCCTGCACATTTTTTTGTTAAATTTATACACAAATATTTCTGTGTTGGTGCTATTACAAATGGTATTGGTTTTGTTTTGTTTTGAGAGAGTCTCACTCTGTAATCCAGGCCAAAGTTCAGTGGCATGACCATATATCATGGCAGCCTCAACTTCCTGGACTCAAGCAATTCTTCTGTCTCAGCTTCCCAGGTAGCTAGGACTACAGGTATATGCCACCATGCCTGGCTAATTTTTAATTTTTTTGTAGAGACAGCATCTCATCATGTTGCCCAGGCTGGTCTTCAACTCCTAGCCTCAAATACTCATTGGCCTCATTACCTCTCAAAGCACAAGAATTGCAAGCTTTGGCCACCACACCTGGCCTTGTCTTTAAATTCAAAATGCCAGTTATTCATTGCTGATGGTGTTGCTGGAAGGCCCAGAAGGGTCTCTGGACACTGGTGGGACCCAAGACCTAGCCAGTTTTTAGGTTCTTGACATCGTTGTAAGAAAGAATTCAGGGACCAGTCAGAATAAAGTGAAAGGCAAGAAGCTTTTATTGTGAAGCAACAGTATGCACTTAAGAGAGAAGTACTGGTGGGCTCATGGGAATGAGTTGGGCACAACAGAGTTTGTGTTTTACTATTATTATTATTATACTTTAAGTTCTGGGATACATGCGCAGAACGTGCAGGCTTGTTACATAGGTACACACGTGCCATGGTGGTTTGCAGCATCCATCCCCCCATCATCTACAGTAGGTATTTCTCCTAATGCTGTTTCTCTCCTATCCCTCCACCCTCTGCTATCCCTCCCCTAGCCCCCCACCCACCAACAGGTCCTGGTGTGTGATGTTCCCCTTCCTGTGTCCATGTGTTCTCATTGTTCAACACCTACTTATGAGTGAGAACTTGCCGTGTTTGGTTTTCTGTTCTTGTGTCAGTTTGTGGAGAATTATGGCTTCTAGTTTCATCCATGTCACTGCAAAGGACATGAACTCAGCCTTTTGTATGGCTGCATAGTATTCCATGGCGTATATGTGCCACATTTTCTTTATCCAGTCTATCATTGATGGGCATTTGGGCTGGTTCCTAGTCTTTGCTATTGTAAACAGTGCCACAGTGAACATACATGTGCATGAGTCTTTATAATAGAATGATTTATAATCTTTTGGGTATATACCCAGTAATGGGATTGCTGGGTCAAATGGTATTTCTATTTCTAGATCCTTGAGGAATCGCCACACTGTCTTCCACAATGATTGAACTAATTTACACTCCCACCAACAGTGTAAAAGTGTTCCTATTTCTCCACATCCTCTCCAGCATCTGTTGTCTCCTGATTTTTTAATGATCGCCATCCTAAATGGTGTGAGATGGTATCTCAATGTGGTTTTGATTTGCATTTCTCTAATAACCAGTGACGATGAGCTTTTTTTCATATGTTTGTTAGCTGCATAATGTCTTCTTTTAAAAAGTGTCTGTTCATATCCTTCACCCACTTATTGATGGGGTTGTTTGCTTTTTTCTTGTAAATTTGTTTAAGTTCTTTGTAGATTCTGGATATTAGCCCTTTGTCAGATGGGTAGATTGTAAAAATTTTTTCCCATTCTGTTGGCTGCTGGTTCACTCTAATGATAGTTTCTTTTGCTGTACAGAAGTTCTTAAGTTTAATTAGATCCCATTTGTCTATTTTGGCTTTTGTTGCCATTGCTTTTGGTATTTCAGTCATGAGGTCCTTGCCTATGCCTATGTCCTGAATGGTATTGCCTAGGTTTTCTTCCTGAGTTTTTGTGGTGTTAGGTCTTATGTTTAAGTCTTTGATCCATCTGGAGTTAATTTTAGTGTAAGGTGTAAGGAAGGGGTCCAGCTTCAGCTTTCTGCACATGGCTAGCCAGTTTTCCCAATACCATTTATTAAACAGGGAATCCTCTCCCCATTGCTTGTTGTCAGGTTTGTCAAAGTTCGGATGGTTGTAGATGTGCGGCAGTATTTCTGAAGCCTCTGTTCTGTTTCATTGGTCTATATCTCTGTTTTGGTACCAGTACCATGCTGTTTTGATTATTGTCCGTTGTAGTATAGTTTGAAGTTTGAAGTCAGGTAATGTGATGCCTCTGGTGTTTTTGTGTGTGTGTGGGTGTGTTTTGTTTTTGTTTTTGTTTTTGTTTTTTTGTTTAGGATTGTCTTGGCTATTCAGGCTCCTTTTTGGTTCCAGTAATAGACAAACTGAGAGTCAAACCATGAGTGAACTCCCATTAAAAATTGCTACAAAGCGAATAAGATACCTAGGAATACAACTAACAAAGGATGTGAAGGACCTCTTCAAGGAGAACTACACACCACTATCAAGGAAATAAGAGAAGACACAAACAGATGGGAAATCATTCCATGCTCATGGTTAGGAAGAATCAATATTGTGAAAATGGCCACACTGCCCAAAGTAATTTATAGATTCAATGCTATCCTTATCAAGCTACCATTGACTTTCCTCACAGAATTGGAAAAAAACACCTTAAACATCATACAGAGTTTGTGTTTCTAATTTTATAGGTGTTTCTTTATTTAGGGGGTGGAATAATCATTAGGTATTCTGGAAAAAGAGAGGATTTCAGGAACTCCCATTTACCTCCCCCTTTCCTCTGATTTGGATTTGCCCAGAAGAGTCATGGACACGTCACCCTGACCAGAGTTTTGACCATTTTCTCTCCCTTATTTTGGATTTTCTGTTACCCCATGGTTTCTTTGCGTAGTTCCTATTTTAGTTTTTATTTGGGTTTTTCTGTCTTCCTGAGGCTACCCAGTGCTATTCCTCTCTCAGTATCTGACTTTTGTATATGAACCCATCTTGTAAACTTGCTGTAATAGTTCCTTTTTTTTTTTTTTTTTAAGTATTCTCTGGGATTTTCTACATAGACAACATGTTAGCTACAAACAAATACAGTTTACTTTTTCCTTCCATTCTTAATACGTTTTATTTCCTTTTCTTATTTTATTATACTAGCTAAGACATTCAGAACAATGCTTAATAAAAGAGGTGAGAATAGGTAATCCTATTTTTTTCCTGATTTTAGAAAGAAAGCATTTACTTTGTCACAATTAAGTGTGATGCTAGCTGCATGTTTTCTGCAAATGTTCTTTATTAAGTTGAAAAAGTTTCTCTTACTCCTTGTTTGCTGAGAGTTTTTGTTGGGGATTGGTGTTGGATTTTGCAGAATGTGTTTTTGATATCAATTATAGAATCACATAAATTTTTTTCTTTAGCCTGTGGATGTGGTGGATTATAGTTATTAGCTTTTGAAAGGTGAACCAACCTTGCATATCTGGAATACATTTCACTTGGTTGTGGAGTATAATTCTTTTTTATACACTGCTGGATTTAATTTGATAATATATTGTTGAGAAATTTTGCACCACATTCATGAGAAATACTGACCCATAATTTTCCTTTTTTGTATTGTGTTTACCTGAATTTGCTATCAGAGTAATGCTGGTCTCATAGAATAATTTAGGAAAAATGTTTCTTCTGCTCTACTTTGGGAAAATATTGCAGAGAATTGGCATTGTTTCTTCCTGAAATGTTTAAGAATTTACTAATAAAAGCTTCTGGGCTGCGATCTTTCTTTTTGGAGGTTATATAATCACTGATTCAATTTTAATAATAGATATAGGTCTGTTCAGACTGTTTATTTATCCTCGCATGAATTTTGGTCTTTTTGCTTGTTTGTTTGGTTGGTTTTGAGACAGAGTCTTGCTCTGTCGCCAGGCTGGAGTGCAGTGGCAAAATCTCAGCTCACTGCAACCTCCACCTCCCAGGTTCACACGATTCTCCTGCCTCAGCCTCCCAAGTAGCTGGGACTATTTGCCAGCACACCCAGCTTATTTTTGTATTTTTAGTACAGACATGGTTTCATCATGTTGGCCAGGATGGTCTTGATCTCTTGACCTCATGATCCACTCACCTTGGCCTCCCAAGGTGCTGAGATTACAGGCATAAGCCACTGCACTTGGCTGAGTTTTGGTCTTTTAAGGAATTGGTTTATTTCACATAAGTCTTCAAATTTGTGGGTATAAATTTGTTCCAATATTACTTCATTATCCTTTTAATGTCCATGAGATTGGCAGGGATAACCCCTCCTTCATCTGATATTGATAACTTGTGTCATATCAATTTTCTTTTTTTGTTATCTTGGCTACAGGTTGATCAATTACTTATCTTTTTAAAGAATGCACTTTTAGTTTCACTGATTTTTCTGTATTTCTTAATTTTAATTCGTTGATTTATGCTAAAATCTGTCTTATTTCTTTTCATCTGCTTCTTTGGGCTTACATTTTGATTCTTTTTCTGCTTTTCTAATGTGGAAACTTAGGTTATTAATTTAAATATTTCTTCTTTTCTAATATATGCATTTAATACTATACACTTCCCTCTAAACATTGCTTTTGCTGCATTACATCAAATTTGATACATTGTATTCCTTTAAATGTGTTACTTATATTAAAACATTAAATTTATTCTGTGATTTATTCTTTGAGCCATGTGTTATTTAGGAATGTTTTCTTTAAATTTCAAATATTTGGGCATTTTCCAGCTTTTTTTTTTTTTTTTTTTTTTATTGAGACAGAGTCTTGCTCTGTCACTCAGGCTGGAATCCGGTGGCATAATCATGATTTGCTGCAGCCTCAGCCTCCCATGCTCAAGTGATCTTCCCAGTTCAGTCTCTCAAGAAAGTAGGACCACAGATGTGCTCCACCATGCCTGGCTAATTTTTTATTTTCTGTGGAGATGGAGGCTCTCTATGTTGCCAAAGCTGATTTAGAACTCCTGGGCTCAAGTGATTCTCCTAACTCGGCGTCTCAAAGTTTTGGGATTACATGTGTGAGCCACTACACCTGGCTTCACCTATCTTTATCTTATTGATTACTAGTTGAAATCCACTGTAGTCTGAAGACAAACATTGTATGATTTCTACTATTTTAAGTTTGCTAAGATGTATTTTCTGGTCTATAATGTGGTCTATCATGGAGAACATTCTATGTGAGCTTGAGAAGAATGTGTATTCTGCTGTTGTTCAATAAATGTCAATTAGAACCAGTTGATTGATTGTGCTGTACAGGTACACAATATTCTAATGATTTTCTGTTTTCTTGATCTATCAATCAATGACAGACTAATGTTGAAATCTCCAACTATCTGACTCATCTGAAGTGGTTTTTCTAAAGGGTGTAAGGTCTGTGTCTGGATTCTTTCTTTCTTTCTTTCTTCCTTTCTTCTTCTTTCTTTCTTTCTTTTCTTCTTTCTTTCTTTTTTTGCAGGTGGATGACCAGTTCTAGCATCATTTGTTTACTCCATTGTATTGCCTTTGATCCCTTGTCAAAGATCAGTTGACTCTATTTCTGTTGATCTATTTCTGAACTCTTTATTCTATTTCATTGATCTATGTGTCTAGCCTGTTGCCAATATCACAATGTCTTGATTATTATAGCTTTATAAGTCTTGAAGTCTAATAGTGTTAGTCCTCCAACTTTATTCTTCTCCTCCAATACTGCATTGGCTATTCTACATGATTTGCCTCTTCATGTAAACTTTAGAATCAGTTTGTTGCTATTCACAAAATAAAATTCTGGGATTTTTATTGACATTGCATTGAATCTGTAGATTAAGTTGGAAGAACTGACATCTTGATAATTTTGAAACTTCTTATGCATAAATGTGAAGTATCTCTCCAATTATTTAGTTTTTAAATTTCTTTTATCAGAGTGCTATAGTTTTCCCCATATAGATTTTATATGTATTTTGTTAGATTTATCTTCAGATTTTCAGGTGTTCGTTTGCTCTGTGACTGCATGTCTCTGCTTGGTCCAAGAAAAGCCATTGACTTTCAGTTTACCCAGCTTTTTCTTGTGTTAAGGATAGGAGTTTTGTATTTTAATGCAATTAAATTTCTTGTGTTAAGGATAGGAGAATGTATTTTAATAACATTAAAACTAAAGCAAAATAAATATACAGAGAGGGAAATCAAGGAAGCATTGGTTGAGCCTAAGTTCTGGGAACTTCAAGTAGTTTGATGTGCTCTAGATAGTAGTGTACATGTGAAAGAGGCTACATATGTGTATTAGTCCATTCTTACACTGCTATAAAGTTACTACCTGAGACTGAGTAACTTGTATAGAAAGGAGATTTAAATGACTCACAGTTCCACATGGCTGAGGTGGTCTCAGGAAACTTACAATCCTGGTGGAAGACAAAGGGGAAGCAAGGCACATCTTACATGTTGGCAGGTGAGAGAAAGAAAGCAGGGAAACAGCCACTTTTAAACCATCAGATCTTGTGAGAACTTCTTCACTATCACAAGAACAGCATGGGGGAAACCACCCCTATGACCCAATCACCTTTCACTGGATCCCTCACTTGAGATGTGGGTATTACAATTCTAGATGAGATTTGGGTGGGGACACAAAGCCAAACCAAATCAATATGGTTTGATGAAACTCGGTGGGCAGGGATTGGAACAATCCTATGCAAAGTGCTACACACTTAGAGATGCATTAAATCATTGTGTCTTACTCTTTATTTAACTCCTTAGTATTTAGCACAGTGCCTAGTAAGTAGAAGGTGCTGAATAAATGCTTACTGAATGAATAGACAAAGGAAAGAAAATATAATTGAAATCTATACTTAATATTAAGTTAAATTGAAATGACACTTCATATTTCTATTCAGGAACATGAAGACTTTTATTCTAGAGTTTGTTTACTCATCTTTCTCAATATGTTTTAAAAGATTTAAGTGTATAAAAACACCTTTTCTATTTCCAATGTTTCCAAATGTCTAGGCAGCTCTGCATGTGTAGATGGTGGTTTTAAAATTTTAATTAATATTTATAGCCTCCTCTTGCTGCTTCCCCTATGAATAAAAAATTATTCTTTGGGTAATGTCTCTGAAGTTAATATTGACATTCAAACTATTCAGAAGTGGTTTAATATTCTCATTGCCTTCCCCCATATTTCCCTAGGGACTATAGTTTCCCTGGG
Organism: Plecturocebus donacophilus; assembly: GCA_004027715.1. Classification (NCBI taxonomy): domain Eukaryota; kingdom Metazoa; phylum Chordata; class Mammalia; order Primates; family Pitheciidae; genus Plecturocebus; species Plecturocebus donacophilus. Next base: position 56,390 of record PVKP010002257.1, read on the forward strand.
TTTCCCAGAGCCACAATACAGGAAGCTTTTTCTATCACATGTTTTCTTATCTAATTTTAGAGAGACTAGTAGTTCTTTACTACCCTTCTAAAGTGCAGGGGACAGTGATTTCTTTTTCCTTTCTTTCTCTTTTTTTTTTTTTTTTTTTGAGATAGAGTCTTTCTCTGTCACCCAGGCTAGAGTGCAGTGGCACAATCTCAACTCACTGCAGCCTCCACCTCCTGGGTACACGCTATTCTCCTGTCTCATCCTCCTGAGTAGCTGGTATTACAGGTGCCCACCATCATGCCCAGCTAATTTTTGCAGTTTTAGTAAACACGGGGTTTCTCCATGTTGGCCAGGCTGGTCTCGAACTCCTGACCTCAGGTGATTCACCTGCCTTGGCCTTGCAAAGCACTGGAATTACAGGCATGAGCCAGCACGCTTGGCCCCAGTGATTTCTATTCTGCTTCCTTACTCATGGCTTTAGTATCTTGCTAGGTCTGAAAATGTATATCCAAGGCAGAGCTATATCAGAAGGCAATTGAATATTTATTCAAAGCTATAATGGAAATATTTGCACTTTCTGTTGTTTTGCGATAAATATTAGAGATATGGAACCCTGTGGAAGCTTTGTCTAAAGGTCTGGCATGCAGGGATGCATCGGGTTTTCTAAATTAAGACCACATGTAGTATCAAATATTAAAGTCATGGAGACTTTGAGGACATTTCAGTTAATTTTATATCATAGATGAGGGAAACAAGGCTTAAAGAATTGCAGAGATTTTTTTTCTGTTGACACAACTAGTTACTGGCAGAACCGAAATTCATTTTCAGTTTAACACTCTCTTCTCTACATCCCACATTTCAATTTTGAGGACTTATTATTTTTGATAATAGCGCTCATTTTGGTTTATAGCCCTCATAAACCAAAAATAGTATGAGTGCTATCCTGAGTGTTATGCCCTTGGAGTTTGATACCACCAGTATATGATGTTCAAGTGCTTGGTGTCCTGCAGAACCACTTACAACATTCTCCTTATGGGAAATGAAAGAGTGGAGAATTTCCCAGAGGAGGCAGGGGAAATTATTTTAGAGATATTTGCAGATTCCCTGAAGAATATGTCCTTTTTTCTTAGCGGGTTTATTGACCAGGTCATACCAACCAGATGAATCCAGCAAATCATTCCCAGGTGGCAGGATTTGTTCTACTGGGGCTCTCTCAGGTTTGGGAGCTTTGGTTTTTTTCTTCACTGTTTTCTCTGCTGTGTGTTTTATGACTGTAACAGGAAACCTTCTTATTGTGGTCATAGTGACCTCTGACCCACATCTGCACACAACTATGTATTTTCTCTTGGGCAATCTTTCTTTCCCGGACTTTTGCTACTCTTCCATCACAGCACCTAGGATGCTGGTTGACTTGCTCTCAGGAAACCCTACCATTTCCTTTGGTGACTGCCTAACTCAACTCTTCTTCTTCCACTTCATTGGAGGCATCAAGATCTTTCTGCTAACTGTCATGGCATATGACCGTTACATTGCCATTTCCCAGCCCCTGCGCTACACGCTCATTATGAATCAGACTGTCTGTGCGCTCCTCATGGCAGCCTCCTGGGTGGGAGGCTTCCTCCACTCCATAGTACAGGTTGCATTGACTATCCAGCTGCCATTCTGTGGGCCTGACAAGCTGGACAACTTTTATTGTGATGTGCCTCAGCTGATCAAATTGGCCTGCACAGACACCTTTGTCTTAGAGCTTCTAATGGTGTCTAACAATGGCCTGGTGACCCTGATGTGTTTTCTGGTGCTTCTGGGATCCTACACAGCACCGCTAGTCATGCTCTGAAGCCACTCATGGGAGGGCCACAGTAAGGCCCTGTCCACCTGTGCCTCTCACATTGCTGTGGTGACCTTAATCTTTGTACCTTGCATCTACATCTATGCAAGGCCTTTTCAGACATTCCCCATGGACAAGGCAGTCTCTGTGCTATACACAGTACTCACCCCCATGCTGAATCCTGCCATCTATACCCTGAAAAACAAGGAAGTGATCATGGCTGTGAAGAAGCTGTGGAGGAGGCAAAAGCACCTTACTGGTCCCCTGGAGTGCAGACCCTTAGATTAGCAGAGGCAGTGACCTGAGAATCTGAAAGATGCTTCAGGGTATTAGCTTGCTCTATAGGACCCTCAAGGTAGATAAAACTCTATGCCCACTGCTTCTCCATTGTTCTTAACCTCAATCAGGTTCTGGTGACCTGAACAATTAGCCACAATAGAAGATGAGATGAGTGTCTTAGAACCACTTCTAAGTGCCTCCCAGATAAAAGGTATCAAGTTCTATGCAGAAGTACTGTTTGCCTCAGAGACCACTTTCCCAGGTAAGAATGATATTGGCCTTGCTGAGAAAGGTTCGACTAGTAAATCTGGTGTCTCTTTCCTGATATCACTTTGGGCAAAAAATATATTAGAAGAGCTTAAAATAGTTTTAAATTTTTTTAAGACAAGGGTTCTCTTGAAATATTGGACCCTGAGTCCCAATGGAGACGGACTGATAGTTGAATGTTTGTCAGTGAGAAAAAAGGAAATTACCTTGAGCACATCACTTTCTTCCTCACAGTTTCCTAGGGCCACCATTGTTGCCATCAGTGTCTTCATTTCATCATCTTTGTCACATAAATAACATTTAGTAAGAACTTACTATGTTCCAGACACCGTACCAGGTGATTTACTTTTATAATTTATTTTAATTTTCTCAAATTAAAAATTAAAATTCTTATGAGGTAGGTATCATCTTTACTTTAAACATGAGTCAATTACAAGTTAGAGACATTACATAACTTACTTAAGGCTCCAGAGCTTGTTTTCTGGAATCCAACCCAAGTCTATACAATGTCAGTGCCCAAGTTCTCAATGGTATCTAAAACTGCTTATAAGTTCTAAGGATCTGTGGGTTTATGTTATCATGGATAAAGTTTATGTCATCATGAGTTATACTGACATTATAGACTTGGCATTTGATCAAACTTATAAACATGGCTTGGTCATTTGCTCCCCTATAACCTTTCAGAGGCTTTCCATTGCCTTAAAAAAAAAAAAAACATTAATTTTACAGATAAGATGTTGTCTGACTTGGCCTCCACCCATCTCTCCAGTCTCACTTCTCTAACTCCACTCTTTTCTAACCCTCTATTTGCGTTTACTTTTCTCAGTCTCTGGGATGCTCTTCTTTTAGTCTTTGCCTGGCTAACTCTTGCTCAATCTCAATCCTTGGTCTGAAGATCGCTTCCTCAAAGTTGTGTTCCCTAATCTGTAATCCAAATTAACTTGTCCTTAGTAGTTCCTCTAACAAAACTCAAAAGTATTTATCACAGATTTCAATTACATACTGATTTATGTATTTGTTATTTTTGTGTCAGCCATTTCCCACTATCCTATAAATTCCATAAAAGAAAGAACCATGTTTAGCTTACTTAATACTGTATTCTCCAAGCCTAGCACCACAGCCTAGATGAGGGTGCAGCAACAGAGGGGCCTAATGTCAACACTGAGCAGGCATTTACTATTGGATTTGCATACAACCTAACCCTGCACTTACACTACCCTGAAAGTGCATGTCTCTTTAAAATTTGTTCTGTAGACATCTCCTTTGGCTCAACCTAGTTGGAGCATTGCCTGGGACAGTGCCTGAAACATACTAGATATCTAATAATATTTCTTAAAGGAATGATTAAATGAGTGTTGCCATATTTGAAGTCTGTTAGTAGAGTTTGACTTGGGAATTAGGGCTATCCAAATATTTAACTGGTCTTAACATTCTTCCTTTATGAGATTCCTATAGGAGCTGCTAGTTATATAAGGAGCAATAACAAATGCAAATCAGAGAACCATTTATTACTGCAGCCAGAATTGGATTTTCTAATAATACAGAGGTTCTACTTAATTTTATTTGCAATACCCAGTCTAGTTGGAAGTCCTCAAAGGGCCTCTTACTCCCCACTGAGCTCCAAATCTGAATCTCCATATTTCAGCATCTTCTGATTGACTACATGACACAGGAGACTGATGCAGAAAGAAAAGTGTTTAAGCACACATATGAGGCGAAAGAGAAGGAGCCTCCCTGTATGGATGTCATGTGCTCACACATGTTCTCCAATCCAGGGATTCTATCTTGAAAGCAATTTGACCAATTGGATCAGCCTCTCTGTGGGGAGGAGGAGGCACAAGGAAGGAAGTTTGTAGGGAGAGAAAATGAAGGTTAACCACCATATTTCATATTGTATATTTATGAAGACTGTTCGTTCATTAGCTGAGAAAAGTGCACAGTGTTGCTTATGTTCTTTAAACTTCTTGCACATTTAAAACATTTTCAATAAACATTTAATCTCCCATTTAATAAGATCATTTCCTTTGACTCGTGACCCTCAGTTTCCTCACAGCAGTGAGCCTGAGCGACCCCAGGGCATCTCTCAGTGCTTGCTGCACCTTGTCATTGCGGAGAGTGAAGATGAATGGGTTCAGGAGGGGTGTGATGATGCAGCTTAGGACGGCGACACCTTTGTTGAGCAGTTTGGACTGAGCCTCTGACATACGAATGTAGAGAAAGATGGAACTGCCATAGAAGAGGACCATCACTGTAAGACATGAGGCGCAAGTGGAGAATGCTTTCCTTCGCTCAGCAGCTGTGGGGGTCCTAAGAACAGTGACAAGAATGCAGGCATAGGAAACTGAAGTCAGAGCCAGTGAGCCCAGTAACACCAACGTAGAAAGCACGAAAGCCACCAGTTCCAGCAGACGAGTGTCCCCACAAGAGAGCCTGAGCAAGGGCCAACTGTCACAAAAGAAGTGGTCAATACCATTGGGGCCACAGAAAGGCAGTGTGGCCATGAGGACCCAGAGGAATCCAGCTAGTCAGGAGGCCAGCACTAGCTGGGAATAGACATGGCCACTTGTCAGGGTCTCATAGTGGAGTGGTCGGCAGATTGCCAGGTAACGATCCAGAGACATGACGGCCAAGAGGAAGAAGTCAGTGGTGCCTAGAAGGAAGTAGAGGTAGGACTGGATGATGCAGCTGACAAATGAGATGGTGTGATTCCCCGTCAGGATGACGACAAGCATCTTGGGAACCACAACGGTTACCAGCAACAGCTCCAAGAAGGATAAATTCTGCAGAAAGAAGTATATCTGTGTGTGCAGGCGTCGCTTGGTCCAGCTGAGCACAATAATTAACAGGTTGCCTGTGGCTGTTACAATGTATGTCGTCATTAACCCCAGGAACACCAGGAATTGTAGGAGATGGTTACTGCGGAAACCCACTAGGACAAAGCTTGTTACCTGAGTCCAGTTTTCAGGGCTCATCTTCAGTCACCTGCAGGGGAAATAAAACAGAACTCTGTAACTGGTCTATAGCTACCAATCATTTAACCAACTGGTAAAATAATGTTGAATACCCATCACTTCCTTACATTCTGAGAATATGTTGATCTATATTTTGGTCTGCAAGTGACTTACAAAGAGAGAAACAAATTACAATAGTAAGCAGCATGGCAACATTGAACATCCAATTCTGTATCTGAAAATTTACACTGTGCACAGTATCTCTTCTCCCAAGAAAACAGTAAAACTCTTAAAACTAGGTTTTACTGTTTTCAGAGATAAGAAAAGGATGACAAAGGGAATTTAAGTGACTCTTCTATGATCAGGTATGAAACAGGAGGTAGAGGCAGGATTTCATACCAAGCTTCTGTGACTCCAACACATGCTACTGACACTGTTGTGCTCAGTCAGAAAACCATGTGAGTAGTGTGGCCTTAGAGGAATCCAGAGGAGTAGAAGGGTCAGAGAAGACTTTACAGAAAAAATGCACCATGAACAAATTTTACTGGTATTAAGAACTCCTGCTTTAGTGTTTATGATCCTTCTGTGTTCTGTCTTGACACAAAATAACAGAATTTTAAAATCCGGGCTCTTGGTATCCTTAGAGATTTAATTTGCATTAGTCAGCCAGGAAGCCAAATAAGACTGGACTGTGCAAAGCCTCAGTGCTGACATAACGTATTATTTTTCTCCCCCACCAACCCCACCCCGACCTAGACTCCTGTAGAATGCTAGAAATCCCTCTTCCTAGTGGGATGCTTACTAGTTTCTCTCAGCTTCAGCTCACTCAACATTCTAATAGTATAAGATGGGGAGTAAGGGGAAATGGTCTCAAAGGAGATGATATGTATCAACTTGCCTTCTCAACTTTTGCCTTAATTTGGAGATATGTTTGGCATCCTGTAAAGGTATCTATATGTTTTGAAGCACTGGGTTTCATTAGACAATTAGACATATTGGGTTCTTTTTTTTTTTTAACATCTAGCACCAAATACTCAGAAGCACATAGGTCTTACTTAATTAGAGAAAGTGGGAAATATTCTAAGACAAAAAGAATGAAAATAAGCATCAATTTACTTTGTTTAATTGACAAGGAGTAAAGTGTTAAGAGTTTAGACAAAGTTTAATTGAGGATTATCTATTACTTCAGACCAACAGTGTTAAAGATGGGGAGCACAGATATTTTCTCAATTCTGTCTGAAGCTACTTGAACAGGCAGTATTGAACTGAGGCAAGCAATCCAGGTTTGGATGATGAAGAAGAGAGGCATGCTCTGTTTATATCAATTTTGGAAAGAATAAGTCTGAGATTTAAGTAGCTAGGTAATAATAATGCTTCATTCTGCTAGTCTAGGACTTGCGTCTCCAAAATCAAAGAAATAACCTTATTAAAACCCAGCAAAGGAGGCCAGAGCACTATGTCAGGGTGACATAATCATTTCAGATAATGAAATGTGCTACTGTGGCTATTTCCAAAGCACCAGGTAAATATTATCAAAAGTAACTTATAAAGCCTGTGAAATACATGAAATCAGTTTCTGACTACTGTTATAAAATACATTCACTAAAGTCTGTTCTCCAGCTTCCCTTTGTCAACCTGAATAACTCCTTATCAATTCCAGAGAGCCTCATCAGTTGGCTGGCTGTCTCTTATAAAGCCAGACCATAACTATGTTATCCCTTTATATACATATTTAAAATGTCGTTTTCAACCTCAAAATAATCTTAATGGCTTAAATCATTTGCCTAATGTCAAACAGTTAAAAATTATTTGAATTATAGTTGGAAATGTTTTTTTGTTCCTATGTATTTTGCACCAAAAATACTGATTAACAAGATGAGAATCAGTGAAGGGAATCAGAACTTTAAGGGACACACACACACATTTTTGACTTACATAGTGATTTACTTTACACAATTAGATAACTACTATTATGGTCCACTTTACAATTTAGCAAACTAGAACAGTATGGGTAAAACAAACAAAAAACACCCTCAAACGTAAAGCTAAGATACACATCTAAGCTTATCATTCTGGTGTGTGACCATGGCACTAGCAGATATGACCATGAAATTTGAACCTACCAAAGGAAGAAAAGGATATAGATTGAAAATGCCATAATATAATGACACTCATGATGATAGCAGCTAGAACTTACTAAGTAGTTACTATATACCTGATACTTTGTATTTATTTCATTGTTAAATCTCTCAGCAACTATGCAAGGTAGACATTAGCATTATCTCCATCCTACAGACAAGGTTTAGGGTTAGAGGGATTACGGACCCACATTAATGAGTACTAGAGTTAATGATGAAAATTATAGCAGTCTGAATTGAGAGCCTGAATTTTTAACTGCTAAACCACAATATCTTAGAGAGAGTTTGTAATTATAAATTTGATTTGATATCAGTTTCCGCTTGTCCTCTTACTTCGTCTTTCAACCAATGATAGGAATTCTACATATGAAATGAATCGTTATAGTTTAAAGATTTGATCCTGATAAAATGAAAACAATCCCCAGGATATGTGTTAGATTGGGTCTTTTAGCTCCTTCTCCAGAATAATGGAGAGTAGAAGTTATAGTCTCAATTACCACTCCCCAGTCCCAGAAGATGGGCGCACCCCACCCCCTTGAATAAGACGTTGAAACTTGTTTCTTCTTGTTCTTCAAGTTCTATTTCAGGATGTGCTGCATTTATATCACATAGAAATTGAGGCATTTACTTGGCAACAAAGATGAAATAGTAATCATTCACTTTATTTCTAACCACTAACTGGTTATAGATCTAGAAACACACATAAATACATACCTATTTTATCAGTCCCCAGTAAGTATTCCCTTATGGCATTACTACATTTTGCTTGTTATCTTAAATTTGATGGAATCATCAAAATCATCCTATCTCCCTTTTGCAAGATGGAACTTTCCTGCCAGGGTGTACATACACTTGTGCTTATGAGACCCTTTCTCAAGCCCTTCATCCACCTCGACCATTTGCTTTTGTAAATTTCTCCTTGGCTGACTGATGTTTGCTAATGTGTGTGTTATTCTACCTAACCTTGTTACCTCTCATTCTGCAGTCTTTTCATGCCTTCCTTGGCCAAATCCTTTCCGTTTTATTGGCAACACTATTGCTTGCTTTGTTTCGTTTTCCTATCTGTAGATGTACTCAGGGAATCTTGAAGTTTGAATGGATTTTACACCTTATTAGTCAAGGGTGAATTTAGGTTTATTGAATTTTTCCTAAGAGTATAGAAAACCTGCATTGGAATCACCTGGTATGTTTCTTTAAAATGCTGATTTCTAGGCTCTACTCATAAAATTGCAATTCTTCTCTGGGTTTAGGGCTCAGGAATATAATTTTTTATCAATTTATCTGGGTTATTATTATTTAACCAAAAATTTGAGAAGTACTAGTTTTGGGGAGAAAGAAGAGTATTGGGCAGGTTTGAGTATTATTAGGGTAAAGGACTGAGGTGTAAAGGAGGGGTAAGTTGAAGGTCAGATCTAGAAGGGCCTGAATATGGAAGGCTGAATTTTATAAACTAAAAACATCACCAACTTTTTAATGCGGTGATAGAACTAACTATGTAGCTGACCCAGAACAGCAATAAATCTAGCTTTCTGAAGTCTCACAACATATGTGGATGGCTGTCTCAGGCTCTAATATGTCCACAGGACTGCAGAGGTTTTTCTTTTGTTTGTTTCTGTTTTTTTCCAGCTGTGAGCTAGCAAAGTACTCTCACAAGGGTGAGATTGCACACTTGTTTTGTTATGTGCTGGATAACCTACCAGGTATTGGAGGTACCTAGCAGAATGAGCCTGAATAAGTTACTGAGGAGCTCAGTATGTGTAAAGGTTAGATACATGCAAATGATAAATTCCATTATAACTCAAATTCCATAACCTTTAAACTCATCAGGTTGAAATTGTTATTTATTTATTTATTTAGAGATGGTGTTTCACTCTGCCACACAGGCTGGAGTGCAGTGGCACCATCTCAGCTCACTGCAACCTCTGCCTCCTGGATTCAAGCAATTCTCTGCCTCAGCCTCCCGAGTAGCTGGGATTATAGGCATCTGCCACCATGCCTGGTTAATTTTTGAATTTTTAGTAGAGATTGGGTTTCACCATCTTGGCCAGGCTGGTCTTGAACTCCTGACCTTGTGGTCCACCTGCCTCAGCCCTCTAAAGTGTTGGGATTACAGGCATGAGCCACTACACCTGGCCGAAATCATTTTTTGATTTAGCAAATAGCATGCTGTGTTCTTGCCATCTTCAAAGCAGGATATACCTATGTAATAACTATGAATATATTTTGAACAGTAGTTTGATAATCCTTATAATCTTAGTTTCCTATTGAAATACTCAAAATATTTTTTCTAATCTCCATTGATCAGCTGGGTGTAAACTGTACACCCAGGTCACTTCCTGGCTACTCAAAGTTTGAAAGTCAGAAAATCAGAACTTCTCATAGTGCAATACTGTACTTCATAGGTTCAAGTGTTGATTTATCTATGCAGAGCTCAATAGCTGAGGATATAAATGAAGAGTTCCCATTCCTATCTTCCATCAGTAATTGGAAATTGTATAGCTGTGTACAATAAAATGTATTATAGTTTTAGCACTATATGCCTTAAATTAATTATAAACAAACCCCCTTGATTCCAATGAGTCAAGTTTTAAGTCAAGAATAAAAATAAATTTGGGGTATACCAAGTTGCCTGACATATGAGGTAATATAAGTTATCTCCTTTACCTGTTCCAATACTGCATTTCTTAGGATTCTTCCCCTAGCCAGTTTGAAGAATGTTCACTGAAAGGTTGTATCAGGATCCTGTTTATGGTCAACGGAGCACAAAGAAGGCTTCTTGAATCTTCAGTTGTTTATGTTTCAAGTAATACCAAGCAAAACTCTTTCTCAGTGTTGAAAGAGAAGTTACTATAAATTTGCATGATTGTTTCTTTGTACCTCCAATCAATTAAAATTTACTTTAACTTGCTTTGAGTGGAAATCTCAAAAGGGAATAACTTTGACCAAAGTTCTCTAAAAATAAACTAATGTAATTAGTCCTTTGAGGCTTTAGGGAATGAGATGTTTGAGATTCGTCGTAGAGTATGAACTGCACTTCTTCAAAAAAGGATAGAGTTACTTCTTAGGTACAGAAGTAGAATAAAATTTGTTGCTGTATTTGAACTTTGAGAAATTCTCTTAAGCTAGGTAGTGACGCAGTGAGGCCCTGGGTATCTTGATAACATAATGAAATTACAACAATTAAATATATATATATATATATATATGAGATCAATCTTAATTTAAAATATCTAATCTTTTTTTTTCAGTGAGCATTGAATATCAAGTCACATACTAATTATGGTATATAATACTTGGCATGAACTTGGATAAGTTACTTAAATTCCTTGAGCTTCAGTTTCTTCATCTGTAAAATGAAGAATCTTCAAGAGAAAGAATTGTGTAAAATTAGCACCCAGGTGATCAAAGGAGATTAGAAAAAATATTTGAATCTTGCTTATTATCAAGGACAAATAAAAATTATCTTCTCATTTATATGCTCAAAGTATCTGATTTATATACTCAAACTATCTACATTTAATAAGCTCAAAGTATCTACTTTTCAAATTATCTGCCTACTTCACCCCTTTCCTCCCCAAATGTTGAACTTGTAGTTCATCAAAACCATAGTGTAAACTGTTATGAGTGTACCTTTCTAGACATGGTTATATTGAAATATTTTGTATACTCTGAAGTGTAAAATGAATGAAAAATATTGGATTAAAAGAGATTCAATAAAATCTAAAGAATATTTAAAAGTTTTATCAATACTTGTCCAACCTTGATTGGAATGTAAAAATGTGAAATTATGCCAAAATGTATACTAGGGATTTTTATTTGCATTTAATTATGGGTTTTTTTTTTTTGACACAGTCTTGCTCTGTTGCCAAGCTGGAGTGCAATGGCTCAATCTCACTGGAACCTCTGCCTCCAGGGTTCAAGCCATTCTCCTGCCTCAGCCTCCTGAGTGGCTGGGACCACAGGCACATGCCACCATACCCAGCTAATTTTTGTATTTTTAGTAGAGATGGGGTTTCACCAGATTGGCCAGGATGGTCTTGATCTCTTAACCTCATGATCCACCCACCTTGGCCTTGCAAAGTGCTGGGATTACAGGTGTGAGCCACCATACCTGGCCAAATTATGTTTTTTTCTCCTTCCTTGAAAATGAGAAGCTGTTTTATGCTACTCAGGATATCATATGCTAAAGATATTATGGCTTAAAATAGGTAATGGACAATGTTACACTGATGAGAAATATCTGTGGAAAGAAAATTTTTCAGTCATTCTGGATTTCCAAATCTTGTCTTCTTAAAATGATAGAATGGTAAGTTCAATAAAAACTGTCCACTTTCGGAGGGAAAAGAGGGTCAGTGAAGAGCCAGCCTTGCTGTCCTTTTCAGGAATTAGATAAAATGTTCCTTAAGAGTGTCAAATATGGGTCTGGGAACTATGGGCAAACTATTTCCACCTTTTTTCTACCTTTTGTGCTGGGTCAGTTTGATAGAGAACTGGGAATCAATCCTGGAGTTCTAGTGTAAAATTCACTTCCTAAGCATACCTGGTGATTTTTTAAGCACTTAATTCTCTATATTCTTCTTGCTTAAATTACCTAAAATCATTTCTATTTTCTTCACTGAATCTTAAATAATATAAATGCCAGTTAGGAGGGCTTTCTGTGAACTATGACAATCATCATCTTATCCAGAAGATATTTTGGTGTTCTACTTGTCCTGAAAACTTCCCCTATGGGAACAGCCAAGAAACAAGAAATGACTTAAAAATAGATTGCTCAATAGCACATCTAATGATATCTACATTCATTTTGAGAAAGAATGCCCCTGTGTGACATTTCCTAATACTTCATCTTAGGGAAAAAAAAAAAAGATATCAATCTGAGTGGGGGTTGTTGTTTTTTGAAAGTGAATTTTCAAAAATTTTCCGTAAATATTTTTACATGCGCTACTTAACTTGGTTAATCCATATGAATGACTTAATCACGGAAACTGAAATGTCTATTGTTTAACTGAGTTATCTTAAAAACTAAACTGCAGCATTAAATTATTCTGACATGTTGCCCAAATCGAGAATATGTGTTGAATTACGTAAAGTATATAACATTCTAGATCTTTTTCTTGAATCTGATTATTCTTCTCCCAAAAAAGATAACTTATTGGCTGTTTAAATGCTCTCATGGAATGTTTCTTATCTTTTCCTTTTTACCATCAAAATTTACTTTTATTTATTATATGAGTAACATATATATTAAAAGATAGTGTATTATTGATTGTGCCACAACATTTACAGGGCTACTAGCAACTTTAAAAAAACTTAGACATGACAAAGAAGGGCATTACATATTGATAAAGGGATCAATTCAATAAGAAGAGTTAACTATCCTAAATATATATGCACCCAATACAGTAACACCCATATTCATAAAGCAAGTTCTTAGAGGCTTACAAAGAGAATATTCCATGCTCATGGAGAGGAAGAATCAATATCATGACAATCGCCATACTGTCCAAAGTAATTTATAGATTCAGTGGTATTCCCATTAAACTACCATTGATATTCTTCACTGAATTAAAAAATGTATTTTAAAATTCATATGCTACGAAAAAAAGAGCCTGAATAGATAGCCAAGACAATCCTAAGCAAAAAGAACAAAGCTGAAAACATCTCACTACTGGAATTCAAATTATGTTATAAGGCTACAATAACTAAAATAGCGTGGTACTGGTGAAAAACAGACACATAGACCAATAAAACAGAATACAGAACTCAGATATAAGATATAAGGTCACACATCTACAATCATCTGATCTTTGACAAACCTGACAAAAACAAGCAATGGGGAAAGGATTCCCTATTTAATAAATGTTGGTGGGAGAACTGGCTAGCCATTTGCAGAGAATTAAACTAGACCCCTTCCTCCCACATTATACAAAAATTAACTCAAGATAGACTAAATACCTAAATGTAAAACCCCAAACTATAAAAACCCTAGAAGGAAGTCTAGGCAATATCGTTCAGGACATAGGCATGGGCAAAGATTTCATAATGAAATTGCCAAAAGCAATTACAACAAAAGAAAAAATTGACAAACAGGATCTAATTAAAGAGCTTCTGCACAGTAAAAGAGACTAGCATCAGAGTTAACAGGCAGCCTATAGAGTGAGAGAAGTTTTTTGCAATCTATTCATCTGACAAAGGCCTAAAATCCAGAATCTACAAGGAACTGAAACAAATGTACAAGAAAAGAACAACCTCATTGAAAAATGGACAAATGACATGAACAGACACTTCTTAAAAGAAGACATACATGCAGCTAACAAACATGAAAAATAGCTCATTATCACTGATCATTAGAAAAATGCTAATCAAAACTACAATGAGATACCATCTCACACCAGTCAGAATGGCCATTATTAAAAAGTCAAGAAACAACAGATGCTGGTGAGGTTGCAAAGAAATAGGAATGCTTTTGCACTGTTGGAGGGAATGTAAATTAGTCCAACCATTTTGGAAGATGGTGTGATGATTCCTCAAGGATTTACTAGAACAAGAAATGCCATCTGACCCATCAATCCTATTACGGGGTATATACCCCAAGGAATAGAAATCATTTTATTACAAAGATACATGCACATGTATGTTCACTGCAGTGCTAGTCACAATATCAAGGACATGGAACCAACCCAAATGCTCATAAATGACAGATTGGATAAAGAAAATAGGGTACATATACAGCATGGAATACCATGCAGCCACCCAAAGGAATGAGATCATGTCCTTTGCAGGGACATGGATGAAGCTGGAAGCCATTATCCTCAGAAGACTAATGCAGGAACAGAAAACCCAACCCTACATGTTCTCATTTGGAAGTGGGAACTGAACAATGAGATCACATGGACACATGAGGGGAACAACACACACTGGGGCCTGTCGGGGGTTGAGTGGGAGGAGGGAGAGTATTAGGAAAAATAGCTAATGCATGTGGGGCTTAATACCTAGGTGATGGGTTGATAGGTGCAGCAAGCCACGTGACACATGTTTACCTAGGTAACAAACTTGCACATCCCGCACATGCACCCCAGAACTAAAAATACAAAATTAAAATTAGAATTAAAAAAAGAAAAAAAGTTAGAGGTTAGCCTCAGTTAATACCAGATTGGTACAAAATTTCAAGCATCTTTAAAAATGAACAGAAGAGGTGAGTGATGTCAGCAAGATGACAGAAGAGTAGATCCAGGCCTCATCCCCCAATGAAAACACTGATTTTGGCAACATCCATGGATGAGAATATCTTTGTGGGAGTTCCAAAAGCTAGCTGAGAAGTTCCAGCACGCCAGTAAAGTAAAAAATGCAAGAGTTGATACATTAAAGAGAGTAAGAAGGAAAGTTAAATTTTATCCATATTCCCCCTCCCCAACACTCTCTCTGCTGAGTGACTCCTCAGTTGTGATTTTTCCCATGAAAGAAAGTATTAGTGAAGTGAGCTCCTGGCTTCCCCAGTCTTCCAGGAGGCCCCTGTAGGTCTTTTCTCACCCAGAACACTGAGAGGTTCAACATAGTTGAATGATGGAGGAGCAGCTAGGCACAGGGAGGAGAGGCAGGGAGTAACAAAAACCAGGATATGGAATTCAACAGTCTGCCACAGATCCTGCTAACTAACTTGCAGGCTTCACCAAAAGGTCCACCTGTAAACCTTGCCTGTGGACTCCTCAAACCAATCAGTGTAAACCCTCAGTGCCTCATGGACCACCCCACATGTGGACAGTGTACTGTGTACACCTGTGATGGCCTGCACAAGCTCATACAGACAGCACAAAGCTCTTAAGAGCAGGAGTGAATCTTGGTAGCTGGCTCAACTCTGCTTTTTGGGAGAAGGTACACATCTTGTATATTTCAGGGATCGTCCCTAGGGAAAATAAACAGGATGCTGTTTGCAACAGTCTGAGCTGTGTAGGACTGGGAGAAGGCACACAATTTAAGGCTTCCTCCTTAAGAGGAAACTAGCATCAGAGGAGGCACACATATAAACCCGGTTAACAGAAGGAAGGGATTAATAAAGATTATAGCAGAAAC
This sequence comes from Plecturocebus donacophilus, assembly GCA_004027715.1. Lineage (NCBI taxonomy): Eukaryota > Metazoa > Chordata > Mammalia > Primates > Pitheciidae > Plecturocebus > Plecturocebus donacophilus. The sequence goes on from PVKP010002257.1 coordinate 71,911, forward strand.
AAACAAACAGAAAAACAAGACTAGAAAATCAATAAAAAGATCAGCAAAACTGAGCTGGTTTTAGAAGAAGATAAATGAAATTAAAAAAATTTTAGGTAATCTGTGAGAAAAGAATACTGATAAAATTGTGAATGAAAGGGGAGATATCACTGCGCGTACCACAAAAATCCAAATAACTATTAGGCTATTGGAAGTAATTAAAAGCCAAAGAAATTGGATAGTCTAGGATAAATGAAAAAAATTAAAAGAAACTTCTAATCCACCAATAGTGAATCATGAGAAAATAGAAAATCTGAACATACCAATAACAAGGAAATTTAATTAGTAACAAATATTGGCCAAAAAACTCAAAATAGGGTGGCTTCAGTGGAGAACTTTGTACTAAATATTTTTATTTAAAAACTAATGTCAATCTTTCTCAAACTCTTCAAAATACTGAAGAGGGAACACTTTCAAGCTAATTGTATGAAGCCAGCATTTCTTTAATAGCAGAACCCAAAGCCAGACTAGGACATTACAAGAAAGAAAAGTTAGAGGGCAATATTTCTGATGAACATAGATGCAAAAGTCTTCAGTGAAATACTAGAAAACTGAATTCAACTGCACATTAAAAGCATTATACACTATGATCATCGGATTTATCTCTGAGATATGAAGATGGTTCAACATATGAAAATCAATAAATCTTATATACCATATTAACAGAATTAAGAATAAAAATTACATAATCATCTCTAGAGATGCAGAAAAATTATTTTAAAATTCCACATTTTTTCATGATAAAACTCTCACCAAATTAGTTACAGAAGGAATGTATCTCAGCACATTAAAAGCATGTATAATAAGCCCACAGCTAACATTTAAAAATGCTAGAAAATCATAGTAATTAAAACAGTATGGTCTGTCCATAAAAACAGACATATAGGCCAATGAAAATAATATAAAGGCTATGAATAAATCCACATATTTATGATCAATTTATCTGTGACAAATTTAGGATATAGGCCTAGCTATGAGTCTGAAAAGAAACAAATGATAAATTAGGCTTTGTCAAAATGAAAAACATTTGTTCTGTAAAATACACTGTTAAAAGATAAAAAGACTGAGATAAAATATTTGCAAACCATGTATTCAATAAAGGACTTCTACGATGAATCTGGAATGTATAAAGAATTCTCAAGACTGAACAGTTTTAAAAAGTCTATTAGAAAATTGGCAAAATAAATGGAGAGATAGTTCACTGAAGAGGATATACACCTGTAAATTAACATTATAAACATTGAACATGAAAATATATTCAGTATCAATAGTTATTGGAGAAATAAAAATTGAAACTGCAATGAGACATAACTTCACATTTATCAGAATGGCTAAAATAAAGTATAGTAATACTAAATGCTGACATAGATATGGAGAAATGAGCTTTGTTCTCTTTGGATTTATTTGGCTATTCAGGCTTTCCTTTGGTTCCACATACATTTTTAAATACATTTTTTTCCTAATTCTGTGAAGAATATCATTTGTGGTTTGATAGGAATAGCATTGAATTTGTACATGCTCTGGGTAGACTGCCCATTTTAACAGTATTGATTCTTCTTATCCATGAGCATGAAATGTTTTCCATCTGTTTTGTTATCTCTGACTTTTTCCTTCAATGTTTTATAGTTCTACTTGTATAGATCTTTCACCTCTATGGTTAGCTATGTTCATAGTTATTTTATTTTCTTGGTGGCTATTGTAAGTGGGATTGTGTTATTGGTTTCATGCTCATCCTGGATATTGTGTATAGAAATGTTACTGATATTTGTATGTTGATTTCTTATCCTGACACTTTACTGAAGTCATTTATGACTTTTCACAGAGTGTTTAAAATTTTATAGGTATAGAATCATATTGTCAATGAAGAGAGATAGTTTTATTTCTTATTTTTCTATTTGATACCTTTAATTTCTTTTGGCTGGTTGCTCTGGCTAGGGCTTCCAGTACTATGTCATATGGGTGTGGTGAGAATGGGCATCCTTGTGTTCTTCCAGTTCTCAAGAGGAATGCTTCTAACTTTTGCCCATTCAGTATGATGTTGGCTGTGTTTCGTCATAGATGGCTTTTATTATTTTGAGGTATGTTCCTTTGATGCCTTGCTTGTTGAGGTTTTTTTTTTTTTATGAAGAGATATTGAATTTTATTGAAAGCCTTTTCTGCATCTGTTGAGATAATCATTTGTGGAGTTTTTTTATCTTTAGTTCTGTTTATGTGATGAATCACAGTTATTGATTTGGTTATCTTGAGCCAACCTATCATCCCAGGAATACAGCCTAGTTGCTAGTGTTGGATTAGGTTTTTGATGCGCTGCTGGATTCAGTTCGCTAGTATTTTGTTGAGGATTTTTCCATCTATGTTCACCAGAGAAATTTGCCTGAAGTTTTCTTTTCTTGTTGTCTCTGCTAGGTTTTGTTAACAGAATGATGTTGGCCTCATAGAATGAGTTAGAAAGGGATCCCTCCTCAGTATTTTGGAATAGGAATGGGACCAGCTCTTTTTATTTCAGTGAGATTGGTACCAGCTCTTTTTCCTGTATCTGGTAAAATTCAGCTCTGAATCTGTAAGGTTTTGGCTTTTCCTAGTTGGTGGGCTTTTTATTACTGAGTCAGTTTTGGAACTCATTATTAGTCTGTTAAGGATTTCAATTTGTTTCTGGTTCAATCTTGGAAAATTGTATCTTTCCAGAAATTTATCATTTTCTTCTAGGTATTCTATTTTCTGTGCATAGAGATATTTATAATACTCTGAGGGTTTTTTAAAAAAATTTCCATGGGGTCAGTAATAACATGACCTTTTATATTTCTGTTTGTGTTTACTTGGATCTTCTCTCTTTTTTTCTTTATTAGGCTAGTTAGCAATCTATCAATCTTACTTATTCTTTCAAGAATCAAGTTTTGGATTCATTGATTTTTTTTTCACATCTCAATATCATTCATTCAGTTCTGATTTTATTTCTTTTCTTCTGCTAGCTTCAGGATTTTTCTGCTCTTGTTTTTCTATTTCCTCTTGTTGTGACATTAGGTTGTTAATTTGAGACCTAACTTCTTGATGTGAGTGTTCAACACTCTCAACTTGCCTCAATGCTGCTTTAGCTGTGTCACAGAAATATTGGTATGTTGCATTTTTGTTTTCTTAGTTTTGAATACTTTATTTCTGCCTTAATTTATTGCTTATCCAGAAGACATTTAGGAGTAGGTTATTTAATTTCCATGTAATTTGATGGTTTTCATAAATCTTCTTAGCCTTGAATTTTATTTTTATTGCACTATAGTCTGAGAGTGTGGTTGGTAGATTTTTTTTTTTAACTTGTTAAGAATTGTGTTAAGGCTGATCATGTGGCCAATTATACCATAAGTAAGATGTCAAGATGAAAAGAATGTATATTCTGTTATTGTTTGGTGGAGAGTTCTGTAGATGTTAGATCAATTTGGTCAAGTGTAGAGTTCAAGTCCTGAATATATTTATTAGTGTTCTGGCTCAGTGATCTGTCTAGCACTATCAGTGCATAGTCAAGTCTTTGACTATTATTGTGTGGTTGTCTGAGTCTTTCTGAGGCCTTAAAGAACTTGTTTTATGATTCTGGACTCTCCAGTGTTAGGTGCATATATATTTAGAATGGTTGTCTTCTTGTTGAATTAGGCCCTTTACCATGATGTAATGCTCTTCTTTTCTTTTTTTTTTTTTCTGAGAAAAAAAGAAGAAGAATAAAAGACAAAAAAAGAGAAAGAGAAAGAGGGAGAGAGAACGAGAATCTTGCTCTATTGCTCAGGATTTCATTTAAATCTGTGAAATGCTTATGCAATTACTAAAAAATGATTTATTTCCTATTATGTGTTCACTTTTAGAATAGGTATCATATAATATTGAAAAAAATATATGTTTTGTGGATATGGGGTGTTAAGTTCTGTAAATATTTATTAAATTTGCTTGTTCCAAGTCTGAGTTCAAATTGTGTGTTTCTTTTTTTTTTTTTGCTCTCCATTAGGTTGGTAGATCTTCCTCCATTCCTTTATGTTAAGTCTTTGTGTGTCCTTGCCTATAAGAAAGGTCTGAATACAGCGTACTGATGGGTTTTAACTTTATATTCCATTTGTCTAACTATATGTTCTGATTGGGGCATTTAATCCATTTAAGTTTAGTCTTAATATTGATGTTATTTAAGGCTAACTAGCTATTTGCCCGTTAGTTGATGTAAATTCTTCATTGTTATAATATTCTTGACTTTTTGGGAAGTTTTTAGGATAACTGATGTTGGTTGTTCCTTTCTGTGTATAGTACTTCTTTCAGAAGTTGTTGTAAAACAGGCCTCATGGTGATGAAATCTCTGAGTTCTTACTTGTTTGCAAAAAAATTTTATTTTTCCTTCACATGTAAAACTTAGTTTGGCTGGATATATAATTCTGGGTTTAAAGTTTTTTTCTTTAAGGATGTTAAATATTAACCCCCACTCTCTTCTAGCTTTCAGAGTTTCTACTGAGAGATCTGCTGTGAGTCTGATAGGCTTCCCTTTATGGGTAACCTGGCCCTTCTCTCTTGCTGCCCTTAGTATTTTCTCCTTTATTTCAATCCGTGTAAATCTGATGATTATGTGTCTTGGGGTTGGTCTTCTTGAGGAATATCTTTGTGGGGTTCTCTGTATTGCCTGGAGTTGAGTATTGTGATGCCTTACTAGTTTAGGAAAATTTTCCTGGATAATATCCTGAAAAATATTTTCCAGCTTGGTTTCATTCTCTTCGTCACTTTCAGGTATACCTATTAAGTGTAAATTAGATCTTTTCACATAGTCCCATATTTCTTGGAGATCTTGCTCATTCCTTTTTACCCTTTTTTCTCTGATCTTATCTTCTCATTTTATTTCATTAAGTTGGTCTTCGATCTCTAATATCCTCTCTTCTGCTTGATCAATTCGACTATTAAAACCTGTGCATACTTCACGGATTTCTCATATTGTGTTTTTCGGCTCCATCAATTCATTCATATTCCTCTCTAAATTGTCCATTCTTGTTAACATTTCGTCAAACCTTTTTTCAAAGTTGTTAGTTTCTTTGCATTGGGTTACAATGTATTCTTTTAGCTCACAGAAGTTTCCCATTATCCACCTTCTGAAGTCTAACTCTGTTAATTCTTCGCACTCATTTTCCATCAGGCCTTGTTCCATTACTGATGAGGAACTAGCATCTGCTGTAGAAGAATAGACATTCTGGTTTTGAGTGTTCTCAGCTTTTTTACTGTGACTTCTTGGCATCTTTATGGTTTTAACCATCTGTCGTCTTTGTAATTACCAACTTTCAAGTTAGATCTCTGAGCGGACATCCAGCTCGTTAATTCCCAGCTCCTGAATCTATGTAATTTTCACTGTGGTGACCCGCAACGCTGACCAAAACAGCAGCGTTGAAATTCGTGGTGCTTTTCTACCCGGGTGTCTCCGGTCTGGCTTCTCAGTCCCATTCAATCAGTTGAATGGACTGCTCTACCTTCCCAGAGCTCCAAACATCATCCAAAGGGAGGCCCAGTCCTGTTTACTCCGCACCAAGAGCCACCAGGCCGAGGCGCCGGCAAAATAGTTGCGCCAGCCAAAAGGGTCACTCTGGTGACCCATGGGACTCCTCTGCTGGGAATGTCCTGGTCCATGGGCACCAAAAATTCATCTGTGAGTGTGGCGTCCACTTGCTCTCTGCGCTTTCACTGGGAGCTGCAATCCTGAGCTGCTAGTGATCGGCCATCTTGGATCTCTCTCTTCTTTTCTTTTTTTGATTGTTGTTGTTTACAAGTCTGTTTTGTCTGAAATTAGAATAGCAACTTCTGCCCTTCTTGCTTTTTTGTTTGCTTGGTAGATTTTTCTTCAGTTCTTTATTATGAGTCTATATGTGTTATTGCATGTGAGCTAGGGCTCTAAAAGACAGCATTCAGTTGCATCTTGCTTCTTTAATTTGCCACTCTGGGCCTTTTAAGTGGGGTGTCTAGCCCATTCATGTTCAAGATTAATATTGATATATGCAGAATTTTTCCTGTCATATTGTTAGCTGGTTTCTATGTAGATTTGATTGTGTGGTTGGTTTATAATTTCAATGTTCTATGTACTTAAATGTGTTTTTGTGTTAGCCAGTAATTTTTTTAATTTTTAAGTTTTTTCAGGTAGAAAAGCAACAAATTACTGATACGTGTAACAATCTAGATGAATATTCAGATAATCATAGTAAGTGAAAAAGTCAATATCAAAAGATTACATGCTTTATGATTTTATTTATATAACATTCTTGAAATGATAGAATTATAGAAATGTCAAACAGGTTAGTGAGTGCCAAGGGTCAAGGTGAGAGAAATAGACGTGTGATTATAAAAAGGCACTCTTAAAATCCTGGTTGTTATACTGTGCTATAGTTTTGCAAGATGTTACTATGGGGGAGAACTAGGTAAAGGGTACACAGCATCTCTATTATTTCTTATAAATATAAATACATAATTATATCAAAGCAAAAAATTTAATGAAAAAATACTCAGCAAAAATGACTGTAATATCTGCAATGTATCAATTTATATTTTAAACAATATTAATATCATATTTAAAGTTTAAATATGCTAACTAATACAACTTATATGGTGTCAAAATTTTGCACTTGATATGTCTGGGTTTTTCTTAAAAACATAGAGTTTTTTAGAAAAAGAAGAACCAAGGATAAATTACACAGTTAAAATTTAAGGTAAATGAAATTTAAAATCTCACAGAGTGAGCCTAAGGGTAGATTGAAAACCACAAAGTACAGAAACAGTAAACTCAAGGGGAAAATTATATAATATGTAAAGAGAAAAAATAGACTAAATAAAAACAATCAGAGCCTAAGAGACCTGTGGAACAAAACTTAACATTTAATAGTTTTTTCTTTGGTCACAGAAAGCAAAGCTAAGGAGTGTAAAGCTGAGAACAATATTCAAAGACATGGCGGATGAAAATTTCTGAAATTCATTAAAGAACATACACATTCAGATTTAGGAGTTGTGCAAACCCAAACAGAATAATCTCCAAAAATTCATGCTATGATCTATCATGGTGAATGTTTTAAAAACTATGAAGAACAACAACAAAAAAACCCCAAATAATATATTCAATGTAGGGAAAGAGAAATGACAAATATTGAGATATAGCAATTCTTAATTTGAAATAATCATGGCAGAAGAAAATGGTTCAACATTTTTTCAAGTGCTGAAAAGAAGGAACTGTTAATCTCAAATTCTTTATTCACTGACAAAATCTTCAGGAGTAAAGAGGAGAAATAAATAATTTTATTTTTTGCCAAAATAATAATTTTTGGTAAGAAACCCAAAATAATTTGATTCCAGCATACCTACATTTACAGAATGGCTAAAAAAAAAAAAAGCATACCAGAGAGAAAGAAAATAATAACAGAAGGAGGCTTGGAACTTCAGAAAGAAAGAACAATGGAATGGGTAAAAATAGGAATAAATATAATAGAATATTCTCCTGTGTTTAAAAAAATTTTTTGACAGTTGAAGAAAATATAGTAATATCATCTCATATGGCAATCAATGTATGTAAAGGAAATACAATTTTCTAAAGAGAAAAAGGAAAGTAAATAGAAGCAACTTCATTTAAAGCTGTAAAATGTCAGTACCAGTACACCATATAAGTTACATATGTATATTTTAATAGCTAGGGCAAATAGTAAAAACTTAGAGATATATGCTTTAAATAATCATACATCAAAATTGAATTCTGAAAAATATTGAATAATTCACAGGAAAGCAAGAAAATTCGAAACAAGAATAAGAAACAGGGGAACAAGTAAAAAACAGTACAATAATGGAGTAAGGCCCACAACATCACTAAATCAATAAATGACCTAAATAAATTATTAAATTATAAGGCAAATATTATCAAAGTGCATTATAATTTCTCAACTATATGCTTATTAAAAAATCACATCAAATAAAATAATATAGATGGGTTGAAAGTAAAAGAATGGAAAATAACATACAAATATAATAAGTTATAAGAATTGTTTATGTTTTCTTAGTACATGCCCTTATAAGATATACATTTTGAAAATATAGACTCTCAGTTTGTGGCTTGACTTTTCATTTGCTTAATTGTATATTACAACTTAATATTATGGAGAGGAATAACCAAATCGGAAATTAGGCTCAATATTTAAATAGACATTCCATCAAAGAAGATATAAAATGGGTTAATAAGCATATGAAAAGATGCTGAATATAAATATTTATAAAGGATGTAAAAATTAAAACAAAAATGAGATTCTATAATTCTCTAAAATGATTTTAATTAAAAAGACAAACAATACCACGTGTTGATGAGGATGTGGACAAACTCAAACTCTCATAGACTGCTAGTGGGAAAATAATAGTAGAGCCTCTTTTGAAAATGGTTTGGCAGTTTAATAAAAAAATGAAAGATAAACGTTCCATTTGACATAGTTCTACTCACCACACCTTCATTTAACTTACTCTCCTCAGAAGCCCAAAAGCATTCATCAGTGCTACCACCACTAATATCTGTATCCAGATATCTTTGTTGACTTATCGTGAGCCTGAACTACTGTTTGGCAAGTGGCAGTGGGATAATTAAATAGGGATATGCAAAAACAAAACGAATCAAACAAACAGAACCCTAAAGTCAATAGTAACCCACACCATATAAAAAACTTAATTCAAAGTGGACCACAGACCTGAATGTAAAACTGAAAGCTATAAAAATTCCAGAGAGATACATTAGAAAATCTTACTGGGACTTTGGGATTAGCTAAGAGTAATTAAATATGGTACCAAGAGCACAATCTATAATAAAATATGGAGATATTCATATTCATAAGAATTAAGATTTTTCTGTTTTTTGAAAAACGCTGAAAAGAATAAAAAGAAAAGACACATACTAGAAGAAAATATGTGTAAATAATACGTGAAATCTCAAAAGTTAATAAGGAAACAATACAATTTTTAAAAATGGGCAAAGACTTGAATAGTTGATTTATCAGGAAACTTATATGGGAGGCACATAGCACATGAAAAGTACTGCATATTACTAATCATTAGAAAATTAAAATTAAAACCGAGATCCACTATATACCTTTTAGAATGTCAAATTAAAATGAATGAACATGGTCATATTCATGACTGAATGAGCATGGGTTTGGAGAAACTGAAACTCTCATGCACTGCTGATAGGAATGCAAAGTTGTAAAGACTTTGGAAAACAATTTGAGAGGTTTTTAAAAACCGAAACATACAAGTACCATATAACCCAGCTATTCTACTCATATATATTTACCCAAGAGACATGAATCCATATCACACAAAGACTTGTACATGAATGTTCACAGTAGCTTTGTTTGCAGTAGTAAAAACTGGAAACAATCCAAGTGTTCATCAACAGGGCAATGGAAAAAAATTGTAGTGTATTTACTAATTATATCTGAAATACATTAAAAAACTGTTTAAATTATTTCAATCATGTATGTTTCACACTGTTGAAATTGTTCCAAAGATATTGGATATGCTGTTCTGTTTCTCACTTTTTTCTACTTGAATTTGAGTTTGGGAAATTTCTGGGCACTTACCTTCAAGTTCACTGATTATTTCTTAAGCTCTTTTGAGTTCAAATAAGCATATTGAAATGATTCTATTTCTAACCACTTCATTGAGGTATGATTGAAATACAAAAGCTGTACATATTTAATGTATACAGTTCAGTACGTTTGGGTATGAGTATACATTCCTACAATTATCACTAAAATCAATGTCATAAACATATCCATCACCTGCACAAGTTTCTTCCACTTTATAAATTAACTAATTTTTGTGACATGAACACTGATAAGATCTATACCTTTTCTTATATGTTATCATTTTTAAAAAATGTGATTTCTTCTCCAAAGCTGGGAAATATGTATATAAAGGTTCATTTCATTGTGTTTTATAATTTTGTTTATAGTATTATTTCATATGTATTATGTATTTAATAAAGTTATTTCATAAAAAGGAAACAATCATTTACCAGTACAAATGAGGATATGGATAGCATTTCACATACCTCTGAGCCATAGAACTTAGATTTTGGGGAGACTCTAGACATCATCTAATCCAGTCTTCTCATTTTCTAGATGAAGTGTTTGTGAGGGAGAGGGTGAGGGAGAGCATTTGGCCAAAGGTGGGGGAAAGTTTGTGGCTGAGTTGCAACTCAGTTATTCTGATTTCCACCTGAATGACTTTGCCTACTCATTTTGAGTTGTGAATAGCTGCTTTCCTGGCAGGCGAATTGTGAGTTTCGATAGCACAGACTATGGGGGTGGGCTGCCTGCTGCAGACTCTCGGAAGCTGCTGCACAAAAGCCTTTGCAGGGCATGTTTCACCTCCTTGTTCCGCAAAGTATAAATGAAAGGGTTGAGCATCGGAGTTATGATAGTGTAGAAGACAGCAGGGGCCCCAGCTCCTGCCTCGCTGGAGCGAGGCTGCAGGTAGATACAGACAGGTGGCACATAGTACAGGAGCACCACGGTGAGGTGGGCAGTGCAGGTGGAGAAGGCCCGCTGCCGGCCCTGGGCTGTGTGGATGCCCAACACAGCTGCCACGATGAAGACGTAGGAAATAACGATGAGGATCAGGCAGCTTGCAGCCACGATGCCAATGCTGGCAAGCATGACTAGCTCATTAATGGTGGTGTCTGTGCAGGCAAGCTTCAGGACAGGGGGGATGTCACAGAAGAAGTAGGCAATGTGACAAGGCCCGCAGTAGAACAGGCGGAAGGTGAGGGAGGTGTGGATTGCAGCATGTGTGGCACCTATGGCCCAGGTGATTCCAGCCAGCACTGCACACATCCTTCTGTTCATGGCCACTGGGTAGTGCAGGGGTTGACAGATAGCCAGATAGCGGTCATAGGCCATGACTGTGTACAGGAAGCACTCAGTGCTAGCCAGAAAGTGGAAGCAGTAAAGCTGTACACTACAGCCCTCAAAGGAGATCACCTTCCCATCCAGAGTCAGCTGCCCTGCCATGACCTTGGGCACTGTCACCGTAGACAAACAGGCATCCAGGAAGGAGAGGTGCCCCAGGAAGTGGTACATGGGTGAACGGAGGTGAGAGTCAGAGCCCACAGTTAGGAGGATGAGGAGATTCCCAGCCACAGTGATGCAGTAGATGAGAAGGAAGAGGAGGAAGAAGAGGCTAGGATGTTCAGCTGTGTACATTAAACCCTCCAGGAAGAAATGGCTCACCACAGTCTGATTGGGGTTCTTCATTGCCATGGTCATCTTCTCACACACAGAGCAGCTAGTCATCCCCTTTGCAACAAAAGTGACATTAACAGAATAAATTGCTGTACCCTTTTCCTGAAATATCATTATCCACCAAGCCATACCACCTTGGTCTTACCCAGTAAGCAAGAGAAAGATATACAGGTCCAACCCACAGTTTTGTTCTCTCTAGTGCTTCCTTGCTGCTTGTTTCTTCATAATGAATCTTTCAATATGAGATCTACAGTTTTGGTGAGGCACATAAAGGACTGTAAGAATTATTTGCAGAAATTCACTCCCTAAATAATGACAATAAACATATGGATTATAAATCCTACACTCAATAAGTATTTTTTTGCAAATATTCCGGAATTGTGATGCCTCTGGCCTCTGCCCTCCTACTGTATGCACTCTGCCGTGCTGTAGATGTGAAAAGGCAGGGTGTTATTGCTGTGTCATCAAGGAGATGCAACCTTTCTTTGGGTAGGACTTGCCTGGAGTTTGTGTGCTATTACATCAGCCAGAAACACAGCAGCCCTGCCCATTACTCACCCAGAGGGGTCCTTTGGAATTTCAGTCACCCACAATCCTCAAGTGTGTAGCAATGAAGCCTTGGAGAGTAGACTGAATAATCACCAGGACAATTTGCAATTTGTTGGATACATTTTGTGTTCTTCCTGTAAAGCTCTGTTTCAGAATTTTGGAAATTGTTTGCCTTTCCCTTTCTTGAGCCTTTCCACTGGACTATAATTGAGATTTAAAGAGTTCTCTTTGATTCTTCCATCTTTCACTTCATAAACCTAAGAGATGTTGCATTAGGTGGAAATTTTCTTTGAACTGCTTTTTTTCCCCTGATGTCTCTTTAATTTGCATGGATTTTACCTAAACCCACCTCTTCATATTTTACACCTAGATTTTCACACTGGCACTTTATGTCCCATCTCTTACTTACTCCCTGATATACCAAATGATTCAGTATTCAACTATTTTGTGCCAGTCTCCTTAAAAAAACAATTTGAATATATATATTTTTACTGTTCCTCACTGCCTAAGACATAAAGTGTATCTCTGTTCTATATTCAGAGTCATTTGTAAGCTATTTCCATTATCATGAAAATAATCTTTATCTCCTATAATCCCCTAAAGAAACTCCTGTTATCCAGGGATGCTATTTGCCTCATATTCTCCTCAATTTGCCATAATCTCTCTCTGATCTTGTCACAGGATTCTTAGGATGTCACTTTTCCAGACAGAAACCTCTGTGGCTGGTGGTGCCTCTGTTTGAGTTTTGCTCAAGCCCACTGGGCTCCTTCCACCCACTTGGCTTGGCAGGCTGCACTTGGCTTGTGCTACCAGCCTGGATCCCAAGCTTGCCAAGGGTAAAAGTGGTGAGAGGTATATGAGTGAGCAAACACAAGGGTCTGGTCACTGCACACAGCCAGGCACACTGGCTGTTGTGGTGGGGCAAGCAGCTCCAGGTGCCAGCAGAAACATTGACTTCATGTGAGGCTGCAGTTGGACCAGGCATACTGCAAGTGGCTTCCACTGAGGGCACCAGCATCTGGATGTGGTGGCACCCAAAAGCTCAGAGATGCCAGGAACTGCAGAATCCCAAAGAAGGTAGTAAAGCCTGTCATAGCCCTGGCTCAGGGAGTCCTGAGGTCTGGGCTCCCAGAAGCTCTTCTCTCTTTCTTATCGCCCACAATGAAGCAAATGAGGGCGTGAGTTTTGGGAGTATGTTTCAGCCCATTTGTATTACAGCCCTTTCAGTCCCACCACCCCACTCTGACCTACAGCTTGTGAGCTGGCCTGGCCTCACCACTGCTTCCTGTCCTATGGGGTGGCTACCCAGCACTGACAGAGAATGGGAGGGCTATAGTTTTTACAGCAGCTCTGGCTTGGGTAATCCTGAAGTCTGAGCCACCAGAAGGATCACCACTTTTTACTTTCATAGTCCAGGAGCATGTCACCACCCACAACTTGGCAAGTGGGCCAGGAACATGTTACACCACTTTTAGCTCTCACTGTTTGCTGGGTTCCAAGTTCTTTTCCTGCATCCAGGAGGAATGAGGATATATGGACAACTGGAGGGTGAGCAAGGTGCAAAGGAGCTTTATTAAGCAAAACAACACCTCTCAGGATACCTGAAGTCAGTAGCTCCTTTCTGCAGGCAGGTACCCCCGATCAGTGAATGAGTTTGGCTGAGTCTGAAGCTTTTATGTGCTCAGAATGGAGGAAGTGCATGCTGATTGGCCCATGGGTAGCTATGGGTGGGCCCGGAGAAAGCACCATCTAATTGGCCAAAAGGCATCAATGAAGTTCTCACTCTGGGTTGTGGACTTCACCCAGAACTGGCAGCCCAGATCCCAGGCTTCAGGCCATCCCTAGCATGAAGGTGAGGCATCACTGGGAACCCATCCCTCCTACCAAGGAAACTGTCTGCCTCCTGTCATTCATGGTATGCAGGCAGTCCAGGCCAAGGGATGCCTACAGGCCTGCACTGAGCCACCCTCAGCCCCTTGGCCTGTGCTCCTGTGCTCATTGGCACCCAAAATCCAGAAGGAGACAAGGCGGCAGGGAGCTGGCATGTCAGCATCGCTCTGAGTGCATGCGCACACAGCTGGGATGCAACAGAACCTGGGCTTGGCCACAACTTTCCTCCATACTGGAGTGGGCACTGGGAGTTGAGAAAGGCCAGGGAGTGGGAGCAGGCACTTCCAAGCCTGTTGGGGAAGGGAGCTTCCCCAGCTGCAAGAGTGCAGGGATGCCCATGTCCAAAGCCATAGCAGAGTGGCTGCAGCTGTGCTTGGGAGCATGGGGCTCCTGCCCCACAAACTTGGTAGGACCTGGGGCTCTTGGTGGGATACCCCATTTCCAGCTCTTGTCAGTTTTGTGGAGTGCACAGCCCCAGCTGTGCCTCCCTTGCTGCAGCTGGCATCTTCCCAGCAGCTGCTCCAAATGAGCCACTGCCACCATCAATCTAACCACAACACCCCATTTTCAAAAGTAAATGGAAGACATTCAATCTCTACCTCCCCAAATATACTCTCTATGGTTAAGTTTGAACTTTAATTTCTCAAGGAGCCTTTATAAATATTTTCTCTCTCATTGATTTATTAATTTCTGAAGCTGAATCATATTTATGATAATTATTAATAAACACCTAGGCAGATATTAGCTTAAAAAGTTTTAACAATTAATGTGCGTATGTCATGTCTCCCTAAAAGAAACAAAGGGAAAAAAACATATACCTTCTCTAACATTTTGGGGCAGAACAGTAGAAATAGTAAGAAACCAAGTTTATTTGGATTCCTATAAAGTTTGGTTCAGACCCTTTCAACCACTTGTTACCTAAATGAACCATGGTATTTGATTTCTGTTCTTTCATTTCTGAAGTTTAAAAAGGGGATATCATCATTGGTGCTCCATTTAATGTAGCTATTGTTTTCCTTAGGATAGAATAGGCATACAGCATAGGACCTTAAATTTCTTCATATTCAATAATTTATTAAATGCAATTATATCTCCTATGCTATTCCTGACAAGAAGTTATGGAACTTCTACTTGAAAAGTTTAGTAAAAAAGTAATCTGTATTTCACAACAGTGCCCATTTCATTCTTGGGTAGATCAATATATAACGTTATTTACATTAGCAGTATGTATGTATTTCTCATATTAAACTAACTATGTTTAGAGTTGCCCTTTTCATACTCACTAGAATGACTGTGATAAAAAAGACAAAGATTAACAAGTGTTATTGGATGTGGAGAAACTGAGACTCCTGTATATTGCTAGTGAAAATGTAAAATAGACAGCCCACTTTGGAAAACAGTTTGGCAGCGTCTTAAAAAGTTAAAAATGAATTTACCATATGAACTAGCATTTCTACTCTTAGGATCCTATATAATAGAAACAAAAACATGTTCACACAAACATTTGCATATGAATATTTATAGCAGAATTATGCACAGTAGCCAAAGCCTAGAGAAAAACAGAATTGTTGTTCACCATCTGGTGAATGGATAAACAGAATAAGTTTATCTGTACAGTGAAAATCATTCAGCAAGAAGAAGAAACAAAATATATATTTTTCTTTTTTTTCTAGACTGCTCAGCAGGAAGGAAGAAACAAAATATTAATACAGTTTATAAAATGAATGAATCTCAAGAATATTATGTAAACAAAAGAAGCCAGGCATAATTGAATTAAGTTTTTATGAAATATTCTTAAAAGACAAATGAAAAATGAAAGTAGATTAGTGGATGTCCAGAACTGGGGATGAGAACAGGAAACGTCTACAAATGGATATGAGGGATCTTTTCGAAGGGATGGAATGTTCTAAAATTGGACTGTGGTAATAGTTAGATAATTTTGTAAATGTACTAGTTAGTATCCCATATAATGAAGAGACTGTATATTTCGTAATCTTCAAGACACTATGATATAGTGAAATGATACAAGAATATATATGTATTTCTCTATATGATGTAGTGAAATGATATCAACAGAAAGGTCTGGACAGAGGTAGACCTGTATTTAAATCTGGCCCTCATATGAGCTTAGTAGCTTGGTAAGCTCCCTTGAAATTTCTGAGCCTCAGTTTCCTTATTTGTAAATAATTTAAAAATAATCAAGTTTAACATTTTAACAAGAAATACATATATATAGTCTGTGTATATGTAAAATAGTAATTGTTGAGTAATTTACCAATTAATTGGTAGCTTTTATTATTGCATATCTAACATTCTATTATTTCCTGCTCTCTTTTGATATTGTTCTAACATCTATCATTCTATTCTTCTACAATCACTATAGTCAATAACTTAAACTCTCACCTTTGGCTGATTTTAATTTCTATTAGTTGGTCATATTGACACGTGTAACCATCCTTCTCTAAACTTTTCCCATACAATGCTTTCACATTGACCGTTTTCATTCTCCACTTAAAAGATGGAGATTCCACTGTCCAAGGTTAATCTAAACTTTTCAAGATAGGTTAGCGTCCTCTCTGCTATCTGAGGATAGCAATTTCTTTCCATGTAAATGATCAATTCTTTTTTATTAGTGATTTATCCATCATTGGGTTATATTTGCGTTTCCCGCAGGGCCTAGGAATTTTTTTAAAATAATTTAGATACTAAATAAAAATAGTTTAGTTAAGGCTAAGCAAATGCTACCTACATCGCAGTGATACAGAAAGAGAAACAGAGAGAAAAGAGTAAGGTTCTGAGCCTGCAGTCATTAGGATGAGAGATGTGCAGTCACAGAGATACTAGGTGTGGGTCCTGGGGTTGGGTCATTTGTCTTCATTACCTTATTTTCATTCAGAGTAGCTGGTTAGTTACTCTCCATTTCACTTAACTTAATTCATTCCTTTGATTTAACATATATTTTCCTCTAAGAAGTCACTTCCAACTGCAATTTCACCATGGTACGTATAAAGACATATAAGATTACTCTGCAAGGCTTTGAAAATCCTATGTTGTTACTATTGTCTGATTTTTCTTTGAATCTCTCAGTAGAAGGATTATTAATTGCGTTAGGTGCCCAAGTTATAACCAGGTGATGTTAGTACTAAAGTCCTACTGAAATAAATACATAGAAGTCTTATAAAAGTGAATTTCTTCCAATCTTTTTCTGTTCCTGCTTTTGTTGGATTCTTTAGTAGAACTACAGGTAGAGACAGTTAGTGCCTTTTTTTCCAGGAGTCTTAAGAAATTTCATCCAACACCTGTAAACTTTTGCCTGGAGTCTGAATTTCATTACATCAGTGAGAGTAAAGGAATCTCACCTGCCATACACCCAGAGCTAGTCTTGGAATCTGAGCTACACAAACTCTTTCAAAGCTTGGAATTGTGTGTTTGATTAATAATCAAGGCAATTTCTGTGGTTTGTAGTATTCTCTGGATTTCATCTCTAAATTTTTATGACTCATCTTACTAGACACACCCTTTCTATTCTCTTTAGTGAGTGAAGCTTGATATCAGAGTTCCATTTGAATTTTTCATTTTTTTAAAAATATGAATTGCTTTTTCCTTGAAATGTTGTCTTATCTGTATCTGCATTTAAATTTTTATAACCATTACCCTTAGTCTCTCATTTCATAATGAGATGAGATCCATAATAAGTCTTTCCCATAATGAAATGAGAAACTACGGGTAATGGTCATAAAAAACTCATTTCATAATGAGTCTCTGATTTCATTATGTCTGAGGGATTATAATCATAATCTCCTACAAGGTCTTCTCAACTCTTAGCTCTCTCCTTTAACGAATCACTTCATCCTGCATAACATTGACTGATAAAATTTCAGAAGAGTTTATCTCACTGGTCCCCTCCCACAAATGTTAAAAATCCCAATCTCACGTACTGATTTACAGTGCAACACAAAATTTTCAGTTTATAACTCAAAACGATCTCAAATGTGCTTGGTATCCATTTATTCTTATCCCCCCAACCTTTCTCTATTCAAGTACATTTCTGTGTTCAATAAGCATTTCTTTATTCAAGTAGATTTTCTCAACCTCTCCTAAATTTGTCATTAATCTCCTCTTGTTCTCCTCACCCCACTCAATCCCACTTTGAAGAAATGAACTTCATATTTATCTGACAACATCTCTAAAGTTTCTTGGACTTTAATGTGCACATGAGTCAATGGGGACGCCTGTTAAACTGCAAATCCTAATTCAACAGTTCTGGAGTAGAAACTGAGATTCTGTCTTTCTAACTAGTACCCAGTGATTTCAGTTACGTGGTTCCATAAATTGCACTTTGAGTAGCAAGAATCTAAGCTACTATTCGAGGGTAAGACCGAGCCTGTCCTCTCTATGAGGTCTTTCTACCCTAAGAATGCTTTGGTTCCCCTGTAAACTCAGTGGCATTTATTGTGTATTTCGATATGTAGCCTGTTCAGAAACTATCTTAGCATACTTCTACACTTTTCCATGTGTATGTGTTACAGTTCCCTAAGAAGAAGAATATTTTCCATAAATACCTTTGAAAGAGTACAAAAAAAGGACATGAACTATGAGGCGAGTGGACTTGGGTTTATTGTCCTGTCACTGTCACCTACTGGTTGAAGGATATTTGGCAGATTGCTCAGTTCCTCTTCTTCTTTCACTAAATACATCAATTCCACATCTTTAAAATGAAAACAATAATGCATACACAGTGTCCTATTAATAGTTGCTGTTAACCCTATTAACACAGTGTGTGAAATAACATAAAATAACATAAAATATTAATAGTTACTGTTAACCCTATTAAGATAGTGTGTGAAATAACATAAAATCTTAACTTTTTAAAAATCAGTTACAGAAACCATTGATTTTTACATGACCCTTTCAGTATGAGAATGTCACTGCTTCACAGAAAAGCCAATTCCTATATTGGGCTGTTAATATACATATACTGTTCATACAATTTAAACCAAGATAACTAAACTTCCCTCAATTATTTTCAGCCTAATCCTTTAAGCCCAATGAAATAGTCAAAATACCAAATAAATGCAAATAGAAATAATTTTTTGAACAAATCATGCTTACTGTATTTCACCACCTACCTGCATGTAGTATAAAAATAGTAGATGAGAAAAATTTGACTAGTGACTGTCAAGCCTGACAAAAAAATGAGGTTTTGCTATGACCTCTCTTTTCTTATCTCTTTCCCAGGAGTTGTTTTTCTACATGCCCCTCAACTTACAATGAAGTTAATGTCCTGATAAACCCATCACAAGTTAAAAATTTCATAAGATGGAAATTCGTTGACTACAACTAACTTACCAAACATTGTAGCTTAGTTTAGCTCACCCTAAATGTGTTCAGAACACTTTCATTAGCCTAAAGTTGAGCCAAATCATCCTACAGAGAGCCTATTTAGTAATAAAGTTTTGAATATCTCATGAAATTCATTGAATACTGTACTGAATATGATAAACAGAATGATTTTACACAATCATAAAGTCAAACCATCATAAGTTGGAGACCATCTGTATACTCATTTTAAAAAGCATTTATCATGAACTTTTATAAACTCTGTGGGACTGGAACAATTATAGAACATTTGAATATCAAAATATAGAATAACTTAGAGATCATCTTGCTTAACTTCATTTTACCAATAAAGAAAATAAATCTGGAAAGATTATGTAGATACTGATAGATTGAAATCCCTTCTAGGAATGTAGAAATAAGGATAATTAGGGTTCTTCCTGAGTATTAAAATTTAAGTATTTCTACATAAATGATCTGAGCAAATAAATACAAACTTAACTTAGAATGGCTATCAGGTCACGACAGGAAAGAATGTACTCATAAAAAGTAAGGCACTCCAGTGAGATGTATTCAAGAAGACATAAACAAAAGCATAGGCATATCTCGTTCTAAGACAGAAAAGACCGAATATGATGTGAATGATAAATATATTAAAAATGATTTCTATTTTTAATATGAATTCAGTTAAGATGCCAGAAGTGTTTCCGTTTATTTACTAGTTGATAAAATATCTGGAAATTAATCTAAGAAACAAATATAAGAAAACAGCCCCAAATAATCTGAACCTGGTTAGAAAAAAATGCAAAAATAACCTTACTAGGTGTTTAAAACTATATTAAAGCTGCAGCTATTTTTAAAGTTTGGTACTAACAAACATGTATTATATATAATAATAATATCTGAATATATATCAATGTATGTATTTGAATTTTAAAATAGATAGCCAAAGAATTAAAAGACATCAAAGAATACTTAATATTCAAACTCTAAACAGTAGTATGTTCTTAGCTTCTATTTTCAAGAGTGGAGAAATATTCATACAGGCTAACACTACTTTTTCTTTTCTGCCTTATTTGTTCATTTTTTATTCTCAATATCAGATAACCTCAAAACAAACTTGAAATCAAAATACCCTCTTAAGAAGTGAAGTTGCATAAAAATACTACTCTATGTAGCTCTTTCTAGTGGAGGGTTCAAATTCTGGACTCACAGAGATAAGTTCACATATTAGCTCTGCTGCTAATTGACTATGGATACAGAATAAAGTAAACTTTACTGTTTGATATTTTTATGTGGTAGTTTCTTAATATAAAATAATAAGATGTATTTTATATTTCTCTATTAAGAGTAAAACAACCAATTAATTTTTTTATGTGATCTTTTTCTGTCTGTGTGATGTGTCATTGGCCCTGATGAGAAAAAGAAGTCCTCGTGTTTGCTTTAATTTGACTTCTAAGTAGGCACCCTTCTGGGATCAGAGGACTGATTACCTAATTTCTGCCTCCCTTTCCCAGGGACTGTTTATGTGCCCATTGCGCTGCAGTTCTGTATGTTTGCCAAATCTTGTTTGCAACTGTCTTGGGCTGCTCTTCCTAAGATAATTAGGCTTCTGTGGAGCATTCTCCTAGGATTATATCTGGGGTTTATGTTGTTTTCATCACAGAAAAAAATAACTGTCGTCTAAGTGACTAGACCTTACAAAACCTTCAAACTATAGATTATCTTACATTTTTCAATAAGCTAGTTTTATAAATTCCAGGCCCCATAATCTCTCTTTCTCTCACACACTCTCTCTCTCCTTCTGAATAATATTAATTGTATACTGAATTATACCAGTCATTTCTTATTTATTTTAGGATTATATGTTTTATCTCTCTGCCTCATATATAAATGCATTTTTTTCTTATAAGATCAAAACCCCATTTGGAATAGACAATAATGTCATGGTTTTGGAAATACACTGAAAAAAACTGTGTCACATTGAATTGGATTGCCTATTCATGCATATTTTGATGTTTAACCTTGCACCCCTGCTGTTCAAACAAGCAAACTCATTGACAATACACATTTTTTTTTCTCAGAAAGCTTCTGGTGCACAGAAATCAGTTCTCCTTCATTATTCCAATGTTTTTACAATTAGAATTGAGTTTGGGGGAATGTAAGAATCTTCTTGGACTGTATTTGCCCATATACTTTTGAAATATCAACAAAAGCATCTGTAGCACTCAGGGAGTCCTGAGAGTGAAGGACCCACATTTAGACACTGACAAGATTATTATAAGACATAAGTGACTAGGACATGCTTCAGGTCACTACTGACTCATCTTGTTGCAGCCAGGTACATGCTTCATCCCACACTGCTCCACCCTCATACTCAAAAGTTATGTAAGAAATGCAGAAGTGTGGTAGTATGCGCGTTCATCTACCATCTCAGATGCTATGCTTCTTCAACATCCATGGAGGCATCAGGGACACACAGTTTATGTGGCACAGCCAGAAAGCTTATCCTTGGTACACCCACCTCAATTTTACAAAAGTGGAGCTCTGTGCAAGCTCAGAAGACTAGGCCTCTGCAGGTCATAATGCAGTGCACTTGTAACGGCTCCCTCACATTGAGATGAAATTGTTCCCTCAAGTTTACGTCCGAGGTCATCTACCATTTTGGTCAAGGTAAAAGGCAGAGAGAAGGGAGTTTGGACAAGCCACTTACTTGAACTTCAGTTTCCCCACAGTTACATGGAAAAACAATAATACTTACCTCACATAATTATTGTCAAGGTCAAATCAGATGGTTTGCAGGAAAGTTACTGAGAGCCTATAAAGAGATAACAGGTATCAATGCAGGGACTAGAAGCAATAATAGATATATAGATGAATGCCACAGAGAAGCAGAGGCTTCATGCAGACATTTTCTTTTTTTTTCTTTTTACTTTTTTTCTTTTTTTGAGACAGAGTTTCACTCTTGTTGTCCAGGCTGCAGTGCAATGGCACAATCTTGCCTCACCTCACAACCTCCACCTCCCAGGTTCAAGTGATCCTCCTACCTCAGCCTCTCAAATAGTTGGGATTACAGACATGCACCACCACATCCTGCTAATTTTGTATTTTTAGTAGAGACAAGGTTTCTCCATGTTGGTCAGACTGGTCTTGAACTCCTGACCTCAGGTGATTTGGACCTCTTATACAAAGTGTCACCCTTGCTGAGTTGCCTTAATTGCTTTTCATCGGTACTGAAGAAAGACATATGGAAAATCACGTTTTGAGAACAGGTTCCAACGTGGAAATTTCCGGGTTCCTAGGAGTACTCTATTCTCTGCATGAGTCTTTCTATTTCTGTTTTAAAATTTCCACTTATTTGGTGTCTTAACCAGGGCCCTGCATTATAGTGTCTCCTGCATGTCTGTGATGGATGGAGTCAGTGAGGCTGCACTGCCTTGTGGCCCCCCAGTCACTGTAATGCCACCTTCATCTCTTTGTTACGCAGTGTGTAGATGATGGGGTGAAGCAAGGGAGTGATGACAGTGTAAAAGACAGCTATCATCCCATCCAGGGGCTCCTGTGAGTCAGGCCGCTGGTAAATGAAGGTACAGGGCACATAGTAAACAATGACAGCGGTGAGCTGGGCAGCACACGTGGAGAAGGCATTGCGGCGCCCATCTGCTGACCGGATTTGCAGGATGGCAGCCGCAGTGTAGCCATAGGAAGTGAGGATGAGCACGAAGCAGGTGAGGGCCAGGAAGCCAATGTCCACAAAGGTGATCAGCTTGTTGATGGTGGTATCAGCACAGGCTAGATGCAACATGGCAGGAATGTCACAAAAGAAGTAGTCGACCTGATTGGGGCCACAGAAGGGCAGCCGGAATTCAAAACTTGTTTGGAAAAGTCAATGGATGGTCCCTCCCAGCCAGGTGCCTAAAGCCAGGGAGTTACAGACTCTGCAGGTCATGATGGTAGCATAGTGTAAGGGCTTACAAATGGCCAGGAAATGGTCATAAGCCATGAGTGTGTAAAGGAAGCACTCAGTACAGCCCAGGAAATGGAAAGAAAATAGTTGGATTACACAGCCCCCAAAGGAGATACTCCTACTATCCAAGAGAAAACCAGCCAGCATCTTGGGGACAATAGCACAGGAAATGGTCATGTCCAAGATGGAGAGGTGACACAGGAACCAGTACATGGGACGGTGGAGCCGGATGTCCACTAAGACAGTGAGGATGACGAGCCCATTTCCAGAGACAGTGAGGAGGTAGACAACAAGGAAGGCTAAGAAGAGTGGCATCCCCAGCTGTGGTGGGTGGTGCAGACCCACCAAAATGAAGTGAGACACGGAAGTCTGGTTTCCACTTTGCATTTCCTTGCTGTTCACATCTGCCGAAAAGTAACAGATGGAGATGCTCAATATCCCTGTAAAATCTCTAGGCACAGCACATCAATTCTCTGTCACTCTCAAATAAGGACAGAAAAGAATATCTATCTCTCTATCTATCCCCTGTCTCTTTCATTCTTGCTACTAGTCTTTATCATTCTCTCTCCTTACTCCCCCCACAACTCCTTATTCTGAGATTCTGGTTGGTGTCAGGGAGCAGTTGTTCTCTCCAAGCTTAAAGGTAACTGATGATGTGTACATAATTTAGGAGAGTGAAGGAAAGACTACACACAGAAGAAGTAATCTTCTTTTCTGATCAGGAAGAAGTATAATCATATAAGACCTAAATTAATTCATAAAGGAAGACATGTTTCATTGTTTTCCTTCAGTCTGATCTCTGATCTGTACAGAGAGTTAGCTTGCATCTTATTTTCTAGGAACATCAGAGTTGTGATTATATTTCCTGTCTAAGTGTGCCCAATAAAATATTTTTTAGGTTTTTTTTTTAAAAAAAATACTATCTGACCTGCACACTAAACCTAATGCATTTGGAATCTCTGAAGTTTTAGCTAAAAATATCTTTTTTCAAAAAATCTATATAAAAATTCACATGCTATTTAAAATCTTTCAGAATAGTAAAGCAGTACAAAATCTTGGCCCCAAGGCACTGGGTTGCCTTTTATTCTCTCTACTTCTGGAAAGTACAGTCCATTTATCCATCCATCCATCTGTCCATCTGTCCATCCATCCATCCATCTATCCACTCATCCATCTAACTGTACACTCATACAGTAGGGCACTATATATTGTATCTTATGAATATGGTCTCTGATGTCTTACTGGGTTCAAAGATCTAGTTCACTTATACTCATTGGTCATCACATTTTTAAATATGTTTTTACAATTGTAAATGGGGACAATAATAGTGTCTACTTCATAGGATTGTTGTAAGGATTAAATTAATTAATTCACATAATTTACAGTAGCACTCAATCAACATTAGCTTTCATTTTTTTAATCAAATATATGTTGTAATCTCATATTGTTGTACATGGGATGGTGGAGCTGGATGTCCACTAAGACAGTGAGGATGATAAGCCTATTTCCAGAGACAGTGAGGAGATAGACGACAAGGAAGGCTGAGAAGAGTGGCACCCCACTCTTCTTAGAGTCTCAGAATCAGAAGTTGAAGGGGAGTAAGGAGAGAGAATAATAAAGACCAGTAGCAAGAATGAAAGAGAGAGGGGATAGATAGATAATAGATAGATAGGTAGATAGATAGCTAGATGATAGATAGATAGATATCCTTTTATGTTGTAATCTCATATTGTTAGACAAATTCTATCTTTGCATTTGGCTCCAGTCAGAAGTGAACCTGTGGTTTCTAGTGAGTTGTTCAGTACTGGATGACACGCCCGCAAATTTGAAGCAGCATCACAAAGGGCTCTTCTCCCAGGATTACTGGTAAATCAGATCAGCCACAGTGGAAGGGAGAAATCAGGGAACTAGCGGAGGCATGCCAGAGCTCTCTCAGACACTGAGAGGCAATGTGAGCTTTTCTTCCTAGTGTCACTTTCCTCCCAACAATATTCACTCTGATAGTCTGTTTACAAATTGGAGGCAAATATCCAAATGGTGTGTCACCTTCAAGAAGGTTCAGGGATGATGCTGAATCCCTCGGAAGGCTTCAGAGGATGTGGAAGGAAATGGGGCTTCCAGCTGGGCTCCTGGTGGGTGAGAGCTGCAGTGGCAGCTGCCTGCCCTCACGCTACTTCTTTCCCCTCTGCACTAGGGATTGCTGCGCATCCATCATGAAACCCTTTCAGTCTTTAGTGCCACAGAGACTATGCTTCTCAGTAAAAATAAGGTTGCTATCACCATGGCACATGTATTCCTATGTAACAAAACTACACGTTCTGCACATGTACCCCAGAACATATAATAAAAAAAGACAAATAATAATAATAATAATAAGTTTGCTCAGGATTGAGCAATTTAGGGCTTGCGACTTTCTGTGCTAAACCTAAAAGAGTCCCTGGTAAACTGAAACAGTTTTTTCCCCCTAAATAAGAGTTTAAATTGCATAGCAATGGAATAATTTCTCACAAGGTAGCTATAAAATCTATTTTGAAACAACTACTGAGGCAATTCTTAGTGAATTCTTAGGCAATTCCTTTATTACCAACTTTTCATGGTACCACATTGCCCAAGGAGAAAGTGCAAATTTACCGGCTTGGCTGTGTTGACCTACTTCTCCCGCCTCCTCTCAGCACTCCATCCCATAACTGTGCTTTAACCAAACATTTTCTGCTTCCTTCTCCAGTAGCCCTTTCATCTGGAATGGCTTTGCTCCTCTGATGTCTGAACAGTTTCCACTGACCTTTCAAAATCCCATTCAGATGTCAGCTACTCAGTAAAGCATTTCCTCTCTTTTCTCCAAATGCTCATTCAGTTTTTTTCGGCCTCCACAGTACTCCATTCACGTTTCTGTGATAGGCTTACTATGAACATGTCCCTGTGCATGTGTCTAATTTCCCCATTAGGTTGTGAGCTCCTAAAGGGGCTTTGTGTCATCTTCCTTTTCATCCTGTTTGTAGCATACCTTTCACAGAAAGATTCTCAGATAGTACTGAGCAAAGGCATTTCCCTCTGCCTGGATCAGTGTATTATTTAGACACTGAATTTAGAATAATATCAATTAGATCCTGTAATCTGGCTTTCAAAATCATAAGAATTTCAGTAACATCACTACTTATGAGCAATATTATTTTGGACAAATCTCTTAAAATTTCTATTCTCAGTTTCTCATTAAATGAAACCTAAGGTACAAAAAAAAAAAAAAAAAAGAATATATACCATAGAATACTAAAAAAAAAGCAGAGAGAATGGTAGGTATGGATTTCCCACCAAAAGAAGTACCAGTGTCTTTTGTATCTATATAAATTCTCATTTTAAGTTTTGTTCTTGCACAAAGAAAATCAATATTTCTCCTAGTCCCAATTATCTTCTGTACTGTATATTTTTTCCTTGCCATCTGGCTACTTTGACATCTCAGTTTTCATTCACTTTTATAATTTATTTTCTCTACAGAGAAATAATACTATTTACCCTTGAAGAGAGAGAGAAATACCCTGCTTTACCCATCAACAACTAAAACTACTGCAGTTATTTGGTGTCTACATTTTAGTTAGTACCACATTATAATATCAGCATGTGGTATGTTCATCCGTGTAAGGGAAAAGGAAGGAATTTTGACAAGAAGTCTTGGAGAAAAAGGACACTAGTAGCCATATACTAGCTTCATTTGGCCGTTTCAAACCCTGTATGAACTGAACTAAGCTTAAGGTAGACCCTAAAAGTCCTATGTCTCAGGAAACTCCAGGAGGGACATTTGCCTCAGTAAGTGGAATACACTCCCCCTCCCAGGTGTTTGTAAAGCATAATGCCTTTAAGAGAACCTGATGTGCTCTCTCTGCTCCCAGCATCTCTAACACGCATTTAATAAATATGCGTCTCAGAGCAATTTCCATTCCTATGCCTCTACTTCCCCTTTGGAGCCCGCTCTGCTGGAGACCACTACCTGGCTGGGAATCCACTGTGAGGCCATTGTCTGCTGCTTGCCTCTACTTCGTTGTGCTCTTCACTGTTCTTCGTGGAGGCTCCTTTTTGAGCTCAGTAGCTTCCCTGGTCTTCGCCTTTGAAGTGCCCCTTCTTGCTTATGTCATTGCGTTCCTTCTGTAGGCTTCTCTGGGCTCCCTCCTCCCGTTGGTAGCCCATTTGAAACTGTTGGCAGTGGCATCCCATGCTCCAATCCCGGGAGTCACGCTTTCTGGCAGGCAGCTTTTTCTTCCTCTGGTCCCTGTAGGGCAGGAGACAGAGGGGCTGACATCACTTCTGCTTCGCCCTTCAGGGGCATTAACTTACATCGAAATAAACTGCAGTGGGCTTTGTTAACAGCAATCAAGGAAGTTCGCTTAGTGGTGCCCCTGTAGCATAGGATCCTGCTAAAAGCATGCACTTGATCAGAAATCAGGAGGCCCCTTCCATTTCTCTGGGTTTTAGTTTTCTCACTTATAAATTAGAGATAATGATGCCTTACTCACTTACCCATAAAAGTATGGGGATACAATTTGAAATAATTTAAAAGCCACAGGTACTGAATAAATGCCATATGTTAATTGCTTTTAAATGTACCCTATGAATTTAACTCAGAACGGTTAAATTACTAAAACATTGCAACAGGATAGACAAAACTATTTTGGCCAGAACTATTTAGATCATTTAGTATGCAAATAGGAGACTAAGCTAGATGAAATATGAAAAATGTAGCAATTCATCAAAAGTCAAACACACTTAGGTTGACGCTAGAAGGACCTTTAGATAAATGACCCATAGCACATCTCCATTTTATACATGAAAACACTGAGATCTAAAGAGAATAATGACTTTTTCAAAGATAAAACCTCATACAGCTTAGTTAGTGCATAAAATTCCATATGGGTCTATATAGATAAATTATACAATTTACCCAACTCTGAGAATAGAGGAGCTTGTAGTTCTGAATTAGTGCTAGGCAAAATATAGCTCAGTAAATATTTGCTAAAATACTTTTGGTCTGGTGCTAAATATGTTTTAATTGTTTACTTTGAGCCATTGCTGGTTTGCAATGTTTAATTAGCATGTTATGAAACACAGTGGGGCACTTGCTTGGTTTTTTGAATAAGCCATTTCCACTTAAGGAATCACATAAGGTCAACATTAAGTATTTTAGTTTGCATTTCTACATATTCCTACTACAAGAATATGATGTTGAGTTTAAATTAGATTTAGGGTTCTGCTAATAGGGAAGTCTACATTTAGAAAGGAAGATGGAAGAGACTTAAGACTTCAAACACCTAATCTCTTCTCACAGAGTTCTCCTGTTCTGTGACGTCTCTAAAGGGAATAGTGTGTATATTTACATAGTAAAATACAAGGCAAAAGAATACATGATTGTAAACTGAAGTTTTGATTCCAAATTCCAATCTGGATGCTTGACCTTGGGAAGTTAGGAAAGGTCTTTAATCTACATTAGAAAGCCTTAGTGATTGTTCTTTACCCTAGCCCTCCTTTTGTTTTCCATTTGATTTTCTATGTGGATATGGACACGGAAAGGGTGGGGAGACTTCTTCCAAAAAGGAGCTATCATCATCTGCTTTTGAAGCAGAAGAGAAAAAAGATGGGAGAAAATAAAATTAAAAAGAAATGGCTCAGTTTTATCCAAATGGGGACAGCTCCAGTTCCCTTACTCTCTTAGTCCAAGCAGAATGAGGAGCAGGTAAAGAGATCACCCTCAACTGAGATCAAATATATAATTAATCCATTTGCTTAAAACCGTGAACTTGACAATTCTCATGAATGGGTCAATAAAATACCCTGCAACTGACAAAAACATTTGCTAGTTCTTCTTTTGGGGCAATGTGGGGACGCAGTTGACCCACAATAAGTTGGACTTGAGCTAAAACTCCATTAATTATCTGGTCTCCATAAGCCCCTACTTTAACTGGAGGACCACAATGACCTTTTGGGTCCCCTGGATTGAACGTCAGCTAGGAGCCAGTGTCCAATAGTCTCCAAAATGTCTGATCATTTCTATTTCCCCAATGCACAGTTACCCTGATAAAAGGCCAGAGGTCTCTTTGGGGAAGGTTAGGAGAAAGATTTGCTGCATAAATGGTGGGTAGTGTAGTGGGGTCCTTCCACAAGGGAACCTGGTCTCCACTTTATTTAAGGGGTCTGGGTCTGTAAACTGGCTCAAGTTTGGAAATTGATGAGGGGCCGTGATTCTTTGTTTTTATAATTCAAATTAATCTTTTGTTCATTCAACCTGGAAGTGTTCTGCTTTATATTCTGGCCACATTGGCAACTGATTAGAGGTGCCCACTCAGATTAAGGATGGGTCTATCTTTTCCAGTTCGCTGACTCAAATGTTAATCTCCTTTGCCAACACCCTCACGGACACATACACCCAGGATCAATACTTTGCATCCTTCAATCCAGTCAGGTTGACACTCAGCATTAACCATCATACCAACTGTAAGTTTATTCCTTTCTTTTAACTTTAAATAGATGGAAACATACAGCAATGTTCTCTTCTAAAAATTGTGTCCTTGAAACTCACTGATTTCAGTTGCTGTAGCTGTAGTTTAACTTCTGCAGTATCTATTGTACAAAGAAAACACATCATTCTCCCTCTTCCAATTTGTTCTCCCTTCTTTCACCTTGTTCTTTTTCCAAACGACATTTGAGTGTTAACAGTTTTTTGCTAAGTATGTAATTCTCTTTTTTTTCTGTCTTGATGATACCTTTTGATAAATGAAAATTCTTACTTTTAATGTAATTGAATCTATAAATTTTCCCTTTGCCTTTTAACCTTTTTGTGTCTTTTAAAGAGAAATCCTTCCCTATGTCTTATATTAATTTATTTAAAGCCAACTTTTTATCACTTTCAATATGTCAGGTTCTATTTTGGGCCATGTTTTGCCTTAATACTTTTTGTGTGATGGTTTAATCTATACTAATTTGTTCACTTACCAATGCTGGTTGGCTATATTGATAACATCATGTGAATGGGACTGGGTGAGTGGGAAATAGAAGATATCCTAGATGCCTTGGAAATTCATGTGTACCGCATTGTAGGAGAAAATCCTATGGAAATAAAGACATTGTTGCCTCAGTAAAATATAATTGCTTTGAGATTAGTTTAGCTAGGCTAAAAAATCTGGTCTTTTTGATAATTTTCAAGAAGGACAGCTTTTTCTGGGCTGAAAGTGCTTTTATTTCATTTTACTTCTAATGCACCAGATAATAGGTTCAAAGGATCTAAATGAGGTACAGATATAGAAGAAAGGGCCTGGCTTCCCATGATCTTCTTATTTTTACAGGGAGTAACTCTCTCTAAGATTTTATTTTCTTGATACACTACACAGCAAGAAATATCTGGTTTGTCATAGGAAAACAAAATTACAACATTGCTTTTATGCAATGATTTTTATGCCCCCGCTATATTTCCTCTAAACGAAATTCTTGTATTAATACACAGGACACTAACTTTGCTACCATACACTCTTCCTGATAGGAAATTTAGATAATCCCATGGCATGCCGCTGCACATGTCTGGAGGTAAAACTTAAATGTAAACAATTGCAACCTAAATTGGCAAGATCGAAATGTGTTTGGGTCTTGCCAGGATAATGATTTGACTCACCCCATTGACAACACCAACATGCTGAATTTTTTGCTAAGAAAAAGGGCTGAAGAAGCTAGAAGTCATTAATATTAACTATTGCCTCATAATCATTTGCATACTAAGTATCGTACCTCTTGCATGTATTCTCTATATTGCTTTGGCATGTATATATTTACATCCTATAAATTTCTCTTCTCTATTTACTCTATTATTGTATATAAGATGTGTTCAGGATAACTTTACTGTTTTGTCCATAAGTCACAGAATATTGAGTTAGAATTACTTATAAACTGGAGAAAGAATTGGCATAACTGAGATTCCAGACTTGGTTCTGGGTGAAGTAAAGGGTGATATATTGCAATGACTCCCTCTGTGGAGGGAGTAGTATGAGGAATGAAGTTGCATTGTGTAAGGTGTTAATAGTATCTGTGTGTGTGTGTGTGTGTGTGCATGGGTGTGTGCTTTGGGTGTGTAAATATGGGGGAAGAATGTACAGGTATGGTGTGCAGTGCATGTGGTAGACTGCCATAGATCTTTATAGAGGAATTTATTTATTTACATAGTTTGACTGAATATCTTTTAAACTCTCTTACTGTAAGTAGGACTCCCTTCTGTTATAGAAACCAAATTACCAGATAGTTTTTTCATTCACTCCACCTAATATACATTGTGGGCATGGGATCTAGATTTGACCAATGAGACATATCAATCTAGACTTTGAATATGAATCACAGGAAAATAAAAGGTATATATGTAAATAATTCAAATGATGGCAGAGACATCATTAGCAACACAGAATTTTCAAAGGTGGCAGTGACGGCAGGCACACAGTGCTTTCAGGGCTTATGCCGGTGGGGATGGTGGGTGCTCTGAGGTTATGCAGTGCATGACTCTGATTGAATTATATCATATATGCTACATTATTTTAGTCTATTTAAACTTTTCGGACTCTTTCTCATTACCATCCTCCCTCAAGTTCACACTAATAACCTGATTTATATTCTTCTGCCTTTTTCCTCCTTTTTTTTCTTTTTTAGAAAATAAGGTGGCATAAGTGCAGATTTCTTACATGCATACATTGTATAGTGCTGGAGTCTGGGGTTCTAGTGAACCCATCACATGAACAGTGAACACTACTCCTCACTCCCTCCTGCTCTCCCACCTTTTGGGGTCTCCAATGTCTATTATTCTACTCTGTATGTGCATGGGTATCTGTTGTTAGCTACCAATTGTAAATGAGAACATGTGACATTAATTCAGTCTTTTTAAATGCCTACTTAATATTTCATTAAGTAGCAGTACTAGGATTTACTCAACATTGCTCTTTAGAAATATCCACTTGGTTTTCAATTGTTCAACAGGCATAAACCCTGTATCAACACAGTCAACTCGTTACATTATTTTGTGTTTCACTGAGTAATAATGAATTTAAGTATTTTTAAAGGTCTTTTTGAATTTGCTCTGCTATGAATTGTTAATACATGTTCTGTGCCCAATTTTCCAGTTTGGGGCAGTTGTATATTACTTATCAATTTGTAGAAATAATTTATTTTGGACCTGAGTCCTTGGTCAAATATAGACATTGCAAATATTATTTTTCACTCTGCAGCTTATCTTTTACTCTTTGAGTATTGTCTTATATTGAACAAAAATGATATATTTAAGAATGAAAAACATCAATAACATTTTAAAAATAATAACATATGTAATAACATACAAAAAGTCAAAAATCAGAAGATGTTTGACTTCATTATTCATGAGGAAAATACAAATTTTAACACCACACTAAAATACCACTACATACACACTAAAAGAGCTAAAATGAAAAAGACAGTAATGGCCATATGTGAGACAACTGGCAATTTTAAGTACTGCTACTGGAATTATAAACTGGCACTGTAAAACTGTGTGGCAGCATCTACTAAAACACATCATATGCATTCTTTATGACTCAGTAATTTCACTCCTAGGTGTATGCATATATGATAGAAATGTGTATGTCTCTCTGTATGTGTACATATTCAGTGCATTCAAAGAAAGGCATATAATATGAAATATATTTGCAAAGAAATTCTATACGCATATGGCATCTATGTCCAAAATATGTATTCTAGTTTAGGACAGCAGTATTTTTAGTAGGCAAAAATTGGAAACTATTTAAGGTGTCTACCAGTAGCTGAATAAAAACAAATTGTGGTATATTCACTTAATAAAATGCTTGCTATACAGCAATGATAATGTATGATTTACAGCTATATGTAAAATAGTTTATGCACTTATTGTTGGCACCCATTTATTTATGATTAAGGTTTAATGTAAAAAATAAAATAAATATCTAGATCTGAGGTCAGTGGCTCCAACTGGGGACAGTTTTGCCCCGTCAGAGTCATTTGGCAGTGTCTGGAGGTATTGCTGAGTGTCACACATACTGGCATCTAGTTGCTAGAAGTCAGAGACATGGGTAAACATGCTGTAATGCACTGGACAGACCCTCGCACCAAGGCTTATCTTGCCCAACATGTCAGTTGTGCTGAGGATTAGTACCTCTAATTGGGGTATAAATGTAAGTAAAGTTATGTAAAATTATGACAGTAGAATACATAATATTTTGAGAGGGATATAAAAATTGCTGAAGAAATCAATATGATGTGCACACAAAATGGAAGAGTCATATTTTACAGATATGAATTCTATTCAAATTAATCTCTAGATGTAACAGAATTCCAAATAAAATTCCAGCATTTGGTTTTGTAGATACAAACATGTGGATCCTAAATTGTATATTAAAATGGAATAGACTCTCAAAATAGTCACAATAATCCAGAAGAAATAAAATAAAATTAGAAGATTCACAATACCTGATACCAAAAGTTACTGTGAAGCTGGGGTTTTTCAGGTATTTGTATGAGGCTTGACAAATAGAAAAATGGAACTGAATACAAGTTAAGAAAATAGACTGATGCATATTCATCTGACAAAGATGTTCTATGATGCAATAGAGAAAGACCAGATTCTTCAGTAAATTATTTTGAACTATTCAGGTGAAAAAAAAAAAAAAGAATTATGCTTATCTCATAATGTACATACCAAAAATATCAATTACAGGTAGATACAAAATGGAAATGTGGTAGTCTTTATGACATTTGTTTAAGTGAGGGCATTTTTTTAAAGCAAACAAAAGGGGCTATTCATCAAAATAATAAATTGGAAAAATATATTTTAAAATAGAAATTTTGCAGTGCATTTTCTTTTATCGAAACTAATAAATCTAGAGCTTAGTATGCAAATGGGAGGTTGGGGAGGGATAACATGGGGAGACATGCCAGATGTAGGTGACGGGGTCATTGAGGCAGCAAACCACATTGCCATGTATGTACCTATGCAACAATCCTGCGTGTTTTGCACATGTATCCCAGAACCTAAAGTGCAATAAAATGTGTATATATATATATAAACAAAAAATAAGTAAATAAATAAACGGAAGCCAAAATTCTAAGAAAACAATATAATTAATTACAGATATAATCACGTTATGTAGAAAATTAATATATTATTCTTTTGCAACTAAAGTAAAAATAATTTCAAATGAAGTGAAAGAAAAAATTTTAAAAAGCATTAAAATATTATATAAGTAAAAACTGATATAGGTGGGTGTAAGAAAACCCTCTTAAAAACAAATTTCAGCTTTTTTGGGAAGGCCGAGGCAGGCGGATCATAAGGTCAACAGATCGAGACCATCCTGGCCAACATGGTGAAAATCTATCTCTACTAAAAACACAGAATTAGCTGAGTGTGGTGGCACATGCCTGTAGTCCCAGCTACTTGGTAGGCTGAGGCAGGAGAATCAGGCTGAGGCTGAGGCAGGAGAATCTGTCCCTCTCTGGGAGACAGAGGTTGCAGTGAGCCAAGATCATGCCACTGCAGTCCAATCTGGCAACAGAGTGAGACTCTGTCTCAAAGAAAAAAAAAGAAAAAAAATTCTCTTTTTAAACCACAATTGATAAAATATTCTAGAACACTAAAAAAGTTTATAGAAAAAATATTTATAAAGACAAATTTGAAAGCACATTTTATAATAAAACGATGAATTAATGTTCTTGTTTCCTAAAGGTTCAGACAAATCAATAAGAAAAAGACTATTAATTCAAAAGAAAGAAATAATAAAGTTAATAAAATTATGAACAGCTAATTCACAAAAGGATACATATTTGTCTTACACATTTGATAGGGTTCCCTATCATACTCATAAAATAATATGTATTTACTCATGCATATAAAAGCATTGAAAATTATGACAGCAATAATATCTAATGGTTATTTATACAATTGGGAAATAATTAGGTTAGGTATTTCTGTGGGAAAAAGCCACTCTGAAAGTCTAAACAACAAAAAATGTTTGGGAATTTGGATCTTCTGAATTGTCATATGAAGATGGTGAATGAGAGAGAGGTGCTGAGCTGGAGAGCACCAAGTGAAGACCATATGGATGGTGGACATTTTTAAGTTGAGCACAAACAGTGTGAGTGTCAGTCAATTACTGATGAGGGAAAAGGTAAGTCCTTCCTTCCTCTTAGGTATAAGTATTAGTTACAGGAAGGCATGGGCTGTTCTCAGGAGAGCTCAAATAAGAAACTCTAAGGGATTGTGTGCATGCTTATGAAGAATGTCTTATTGGTCTCTTCCTGTTGTTTTTGTGCTCATCAAGGAAATCTGAAAGCCCAAGAGAAATCCCAGCCTTTGAAACACAAATTTAGTTCCCTGAGCTTCAGCTAGTTTGGTCCTTGAGTAGAAATGGACTACTCTTTCTCAACACTGTGTGTCTGTTCTTTAAATGATAATCTTCAAACTAGTGCCTATACATAGGGTATAGAAAGTAAAATACTTGGAGAAAAAACTCTGATGAGTTTTATTATTGAAGTGAATCACATACTGTAAGGTGAATTCTTCAAGGGGCAGATTTAACTCATATTTTTCCTGCTTCTCTTATTTTATCTTAAAGTTCCACATAGAACAATGTTACTTGGAAATTGTTAGAGTTCATCCTAATTTTGGTAAGCTAGTCTCTCTTCATAGATAGATAGATAGATAGATGATAGATAGATAAAAAAAGTAATTAAGGACCTAGAAATAGGGTCTAAGTAGCATAAATGAGCAAATCAAACATTGACCCCATTCATTGACACTCCTGTCTTAAGTCTTAGGCTATCTTGAACTTCACATGATAAAAATTTTTATATTTCATCAAATTGGAATACGAGGCTATCTTGGGGATTGGGTCCTCCTGGTACAGTAGAAGTTTTAGAACTATATATTTTTTTGGTGTTCTAATATCTATATTGATGATTACAATAATCCTAGCCCTGTTATTTATTCTCATATTTGAAGAAATCTAGGTTTAATGTAGCTTAAATCACATACCCTAAATATAGGACACATTGTATCTTGGCTCTGCTAATAATAGATATCCTTTTGTTTCTTTTTTATTGGTGAAAGAGTTAAAAATATCATTTTTGCTTCAATTTTAATTGTAAAGAATACCAACTTTTTGTTTTATATCAAGCCAACATATGTCTTCCCTCCTGCTTTGGTTTGATTTTCCCTGTCTCAAGTGGTAGATATCAAATAAGAAACATAGATTTCATAGAATTGTCTTCCCTTATGAGCACATTTCCTAGGTTTATGAGCATGTGGAGTAAAGGAGAATGGTAGGGGCAAAATATGTTCTCTAACAAAATTAACATTAGAAAATATTTAGATATCTGGGATATAGAGATATATGTATGATACCTAGTAGATTGTAGTTGGGAGAACACATAAGAATGTCATGTTCCTAGAGCCTCTTGGGGGATGGTCAAGTGTAAGAGAAACAGGCGGGGAGTCACCTATGAAGTTTGGTGTTCTCTGGACCATTTGGAAGGTTGTGGGGAATCCCACTATGAGTTGTGCTAAGGTAAGATCCTTACCTGATCTGAGAGACTGAAAGATGCCTTTTTAAAAAGAAGCAGGAATGGGGGCGCCAGTAGCAGTATAGGAATGAATCTTTCCTCAAAATCTGGCTTTGAAATTGAGAAAACTCTGGAAATAATAAAGAATGTATGTATTTTCTCGCTTTCTATGATCAAAAATGGCAATTCTGTAATACTGCTGCAAGGCACAGTGTTTCATGACTCACTGTCATTTATTGAGCAGTTGTCACCTGACAGACACAGTGCTAAGTACTTTACATGTTTCATCTCATTTAATACTTATAACTTCTCAGTCAGGTAGGTGAGGCTAGTAATACCAAGTAATATGTGAGAAAACTAGAGATGAATTTGGTGTACCGTAAACTTTTGAAATATTGGCTGCTACAAAGAAGTAAATTCTTAGAATTAACAAAATGTGATAGATAGAATTCAAAATAACCTCACAGATCCCCTAAACCCATCTTCCTCGCATATCCTCCTTATATAATCACCATTCTTTTAGTGTCGGTGAAACTTGGGAAAATGATAGTATATCACTCCATTGATTCCATTATATTACATAACACATTGGCAGAGCAAACTGGAGAGAGACTTTCTGGCTGGCATTGAAGAAGTAAGCTGTCATGTTGTAGAATTCCAGGCTAGTCCCCCCAACAAACCCCAACAAACAAATGTGTGATGCTCCCTTCCCTGTGTCTATGTGTTCTCATTGTTCAATATCCGCCTATGAGTCAATGGCAATCTAATACAGTGTTTCTTCTACTTTCTTCTGGATGTGGATCTCTATTTGTGTGTG
Organism: Plecturocebus donacophilus; assembly: GCA_004027715.1. NCBI lineage: Eukaryota > Metazoa > Chordata > Mammalia > Primates > Pitheciidae > Plecturocebus > Plecturocebus donacophilus. The sequence continues at coordinate 109,343 of PVKP010002257.1, forward strand.
TGTGTGTGTGTGTGTGTGTGTGTGTGTGTGTGTGTGTGTATGAAAGAGAGAGAGAGAGAAACTAGAAAATGACTTCATCTTTATAAAAGAAGCTTTATAACAGCTAAGTCCAGGATAACTGTAGAATTATCTACTTGGTTGATGCAGTTTCCACATAGAGAATGGGTTCTCAGTTCCCAATTAACTGCTAACTTCTGGGTGCCCTTTGTATCCCCAGAGGGAGAGAGACCAAGGGTGCGAAGAAATGTCCAATGCCAGCCTCATGACAGCGTTCATCCTCATGGGCCTTTCCCATGCCCCAGCACTGGACAACCCCTCTTTAGAATCTTCTGGTGGTTTATGTGCTCACTGTGCTGGGGCACTTTGTCACCCTGCTGGTGATCAGGGTGGATTCTCACCTCCACACCTCCATGTACTACTTTCTCTCCAACCTGTCCTTCATTGACATGTGGTTCTCTACTGTCATGGTGCCCGAAATGCTGATGACCTTGGTGTCCCTGGGTGTCAAAGCTATCTCCTTTCACAGCTGCTTGACCCAACTCTATTTCTTCTACTTTCTGGGGAGCACTGAGTGTTTCTTCTACACGGTCATGTCCTATGATCACTATAAAGGAAACACTCAGCACTCCTCAGCTAATGAAAATGATCCCCAGGAAGTGAACTCCCCAGGACGTGAGCCAAATGCTAGGGGCCCAGGAGGGCATACATGCTCTCATTCATCATCCTGGCATTACTAAGTGGGTACCTAAGGATGAGTAGGAAGTAGATATGCTGGATTGTTCAAAATTAGTTATATAATTTAGTTATCCATGTGAAATGTATTACATGTATAGGTCTCAGCATTAAACATTATTTCAAACCACCTGCATGGTATAATTCTTTCACAGATTATCAAAGACATTTTTAAAGTCACAACTAGATTTTTATTTATGATGAACATACTTGTAGCATCTATAGATGAATTTCTCATCAATAGTTTTTTTTTCTTTACTTTTAAATATATATGTATTATAGTTGGGTCTCAGGAATACACAGTGAAATCATTCATATATGTAAGCTGATATATGTTTTCATATTTTTTTGTGTGGGCACAAAAATTTAAGAATTTACAATGATGAGGATAATATTTAAGAATAACAAATATCAGATGTCACTTTTCTATTTGTGGTTATTTCTGTTTAAATATCATTTTGATTGTTTTAGTATATCTATGTATTTGTACGTGTATATACAAATCCAAATGTGTATGCAAAAGCAAGCATATAAAATATAACACATAGGTATGTAATGAAAATTAAACACACATACATATATACATATATCCCCTAAAACATTTGTAGAAATGACGTATTAAATAGGCAGAGGTAGCAAACTATTCAAAATGACTGTCAAATAATGAATGAAATATAAATCTTTGTATGTTCACACGATGGATTACTACACAGCAATAACATATGATCTACAGCTACATGTAAGATTATATATGCATTTATCTTTTGTGTTCATTTATTTATGTTTGGTAAGATTCAATGCAAAAAAAAAATCTACATCAGTGTGGGCAATTGTGCCCTGCCATTTTTGCTTAGAAATGTCTGAATATTGTTGCAGGTCACCGGCGCTCCCATCCAGTGGCTTGAGGTCAGGGATGTGAATAAACATCCCACAGTGCATAGCACAGACCCTCATCACAAGGCTTATCTTGGCTAAAACGTCCATTGTGCTGAGGATGAGAAACTTTGATCTGACATTAATTTTAAGTAAAAACGAGTAAGCTCGCTACAATAAAAATAACAAGATATTTTCAAAAAAATATATGAAAGTTGCTGAAGAAATTGGGCATTATTATATGCACATAGAATGGAAGAGTCATATTATAAAGACAGCAATTCTCTTCAAATTGATCTATAGATTCAATGTAATTCCAATAAAATCCCAGCATTTAATTTTGCAGATAGGAATATGTAGATCCCAAAGTGTACATTGAAATGAAATGGATCCAGAAAATGGTCAAGGTAGTCTTGCAGAAATAAAATATAGTTGAAAGATACACAACACTAGATAGCAAACCTATTATGAAGCTTTAGCAATTCAGAAAGTGTAGTATTTGTATAAGTATTTGTATGGAAGTGAAGAGAGGATAACATAAATAGACTTGTATATATTCACATAACAAAGATGGCACTGCAGTGCAATAAAGAAATAATGCCTTCTTCAATAAATTATTTTGAATTACTGGTTTTTCAGAATGAAAAAATAGTCTTGATTCTATCTCACACTATATATATATAAAATCAATTATGATGGATCAGAGACATAAATATGGTAGACTTTATGACATTCTGTTAGTAAATATATTTCAAAGAAAACAAATGAACAGAAGAAGCTAAACATAAAAATGATACAATAAAGTTACTGCATTTTGAAATAGAAAATTTTCAACTCATTTCCTTTGCATATAATGTAATAAAGCCAGAGTTTAATAAGCAAATTATAAGAGAGAAATCAAGACAATGAGAATTTAAACCAAATCCCTAAAAAACATCTTCTGTTAATGAGGTAATTACAACTATAATAAAAATTCTATAGAAAATAAAAACATCCTGATGCTACATGTGAAGTAAAATTAATTTCCAATAAAATAGGGACATAATGAAGGAAAAAAACCTTAAAGCATTAAGTATTATCTAAGTGAAAAGTAATAAACCTGTGTGCAAGAAAATCCTTTGAGAGCAAAATACTAACATCAGAAATATATTGGAATAGATTCATAAAATTTCCTAGAACATTAAAAATATATGTACAGATAAAAATTATTTAAATGACAGCAATTTGAAAGCAAATTTTACCTTACAATAAAATAACTAATTAATGTTTTCAATTTGTAAAACTTCAGACAAGTTCATAGAATAAAGATTATTATCTCAAAAGAAAGAAGTCTATAAAGATCCTGAAAAGTTAATTTTCAAAAGGAGGTATATGCATGACATGTTGAACAGTGTTTACTCATGCTTGTAAAAGCAATGAAAATTAAGACAGCAGTGCTATCTAATTATTACTTATGCAGTTGGGAAATGATTATCTTAGGTTTATCTTTGGGGAAAACCACCCTGAAACTCTAAACCACAAAAGCAGTTTGGGAATTTGGATGTGTTGAGCTAGATATAAAGATGAATGAGTGAGCGCTGCTGAGCTGCAGAGCACCAAGTGAGACATTAGGGATTCTGGAAAATTAAATTGAGAGCAAGCAGTCCTGAGTGTCTCTCTATCACTGGTGAGGGAAAAGAGTAAGTAATTCCTCCTCCTTTCTTCCTAGATATGGGAAGATACGGGCTCTTCTCAAGAGGGTTCAAATAAGAAACACTAAGGAAATGCGTGCATGCTTCTGGAGAAGTTTTCATTGGTCTCTTCCTGTTGTTTTGTGCTCATCAAGGGAACATGGAAGCCCCAGAGCAATCCCACCCTCTGAGACAGAGATCAAGTTCCCACCCATGTTCATTTTCATTCCCTGCAATTCAACTAGTGTGGTCCCTAAATAGAAATGGACCACTCTTTCTTAACACTGTGCACCTGTTCTTTGAGTGAACCTGGCAAACCAGTGCCTATACATAGTGGGTAGAAAATGAAAAATTGGGGAGAAAGTCAGATGAGTGTTACTACCTAAAAGAATCACGTACTGCAAGGTGAGTCTTTAGAAATGTAGGCTTCACTTATTTTTTCCAACTTCCCTTCTTTTCTTTAACTTTCATTCAGAGCTAAGATATTCAGGAATTAATAGAATTTGTCTAAAATTGATTTATCAAGGTAGATTGAGAGTAAATGAGGGCATACAAATAGGAGCCAAATGTCCACACCAGGGATAGTCAATGCAAACATTGTCTCTACTGTTTGAGACTCCTGCCTTAGGTATCAGGCAATATTTGACTTCACCTGATACAAATTTTTATATTTCATCAAATCTGATTATGTTATATTCATGAGGATTGGGTCTTGCTGGCACAGTAGAAATTTCAGAGTTATATTGGTTCTATTTTTAAGGTTCTGATGTCTATACTGGTGATTACAATAAGGTTGTTTCTGCTATTTTTTTTTTTACATATTTGAAAAACCTTGCTTTAATATATCTTCAGCTGCATAACATTATACCTGAGTTTTGTAAACTACGGATATCCTGGTTTCTTCCATGTTGGTGAATCAGTTTCATAGTCTTCCCCACAGATCATAACAAGCCTGGACTAAGAAAATATTTTGTGTTCAGTTAAAAACATTATTTTAACTTGAATACCAATTGTACAAAATCTCAGCTTTTCTTGACTTCATGCCAACCTATATCTCTTCCTCTTGCATCAGTGCTGTTTTCCTGTCTTAGGTGTTAGGTGTTAAAAATAAACATAGACTTGACAGAATTGTCTTTTATTATGAGAGCATTGCCTGGGCTTATGAATATGTGGAGGAGGGGAATAGGTGGGGGGGCAAAATGTTATCTGTAACCAAGCCCATATCTGGAAACATTTAGACATCTAGGACAGAGTGATGTACCATAGAAAGCTAGCTAGTAGATTGTAGTTGGGAGATCGCATATGAATGTCATGATGGTAGAGCCTCCCAGGGGATGGCCTACTGTGAGAGAAACAGGAGGCAGTCATATATGAAGCTTGGTGCTCTCTGTATCATTTGGGAGGTGTGGGAATCCCACTGTAGAGTTATGCTGACATTCCCATCTGCTCTGAGAGAAGCCCTTTAAAATCAGGCAGTAGTGAGGACACCAATAACAGTATCGGGCATGAAATAGTCCACAAAGACATAACTCTTAGATTGAAAAGGACTCTCTGAAAAGACTAAAAGAATATAGGAACTCTCTTTCGATATAAGATAAAAAATGGCACATCCATAGTACTGATGCAAAGCACAATGTTGTAAGACTCACTATCATTTATTGAGCAGCAATTACCTGCCAGGCATAGTACTTAGTACTGTATATATACATAATATATATGATCTTATTTAATGCTTATAATTTCTCAGCAAGGTATGTGATGTTAGTGATATCAAATATAATAATATATGAGGAAATTAGTGGATGATTTTTGTGTACTGGATTTCATTCCTAGTAACAATGAGATTCCTGTTCCTTTAAGTTTTCCCATGAACTCTGCAATGAAAACAGAATATAGTAGGTAGAACTCCAAGGAGCCTCCAAAATCCCTGCCCGCTGGTATACACTTCCTATATAATAACATCCCTTTGAGTGCACGTGGGACCTGTGACTATGACGGAATATTACCCCTGATTGCAATTATGTTACAACATCTTGCCACAGCAAACTAGAGAGAGATTCTTTTCTGACTTTGAAGAAGTAAGCTGTCATGTCATTGAAGGCAAGGCAAAGAGGACTTTAGGACATAGGGTGATCTCTGTAAACTGAGATTGATATGTCCTGCCAAAACCCAGCAAAAATACCGGAGACCTCTGTCCAAAAACTGCGAGGAATGGGATCCTACCAACACCTGCTATAGGCTAGGAAGAGGACTGTGAGCCTCCGATGAGATTAAAGCTTCTGGTGACACATTGATTGAAACCTGATGAGACGCTCAGCAGAGGATCCAGCTGAACCACAGAGAGGGTGAGACAAAAAGTTTACATGTTTTATGTCACTAAGTTTGTGCTTTTTCATATTACTCAATGACAATCTAATACAGTATGTTTCTCCTACTTTATTCTGCATTTGTGTCTCTGTGTGTGTGCACCTGTGTGGATGTGTGTTAGAGAGGCTGATATCATTTCATCATCATTTCTATGAAGGAAGCTTTGTAACAAGCAAAGTGCAGAATAACTCCAGAATTATCTACCTGGTTAATGCAGTTTCCACACAGAAAATTGATTCTCATTTCTCAATTATGTGCTAAATGCTGGGTGCTCTTTATATCCTCAGAGGGAGAGAGACCAAGGGTGAGAAGAAATGTCCAACGCCAGCCTCGTGACAGTGTTCATCCTCACAGGCCTTCCCCATGTTCCAGTGCTGGACGCCCCCCTCTTTGGAGTCTTCCTGGTGGTTTATGTGCTCACTGTGCTGGGGAACCTCCTCATCCTGCTGGTGATCAGGGTGGATTCTCACCTCCACACCCCCATGTACTACTTCCTCACCAACCTGTCCTTCATTGACATGTGGTTCTCTACTATCACAGTGCCCAAAATGCTGATGACCTTGGTGTCCCCAAGTGGCAAGGCTATCTCCTTTCACAGCTGTGTGGCTCAGCTCTATTTCTTTCACTTCCTGGGGAGCACCGAGTGTTTCCTCTACACGGTCATGTCCTATGATCGCTACCTGGCCATCAGTTACCCACTCAGGTACACCAGCATGATGAGTGGGAGCACGTGTGCCCTCCTGGCCACCGGCACTTGGCTCAGTGGCTCTCTGCACTCTGCTGTCCAGACCGTATTGACTTTCCATTTACCCTACTGTGGACCCAGCCAGATCCAGCACTATTTGTGTGATGCACCGCCCATCCTGAAACTTGCCTGTGCAGACACCTCGGCCATCCAGATTGTCATTTTTGTGACTGTTGGAATAGTGGGCTCGGGCTGCTTCCTCCTGATAGTGCTGTCCTATGTGTCCATTGTCTGCTCCATCCTGCGGATCCGCACCTCAGAAGGAAGACGCAGAGCCTTTCAGACCTGTGTCTCCCACTGTATCGTGGTCCTTTGCTTCTTTGGCCCTGGTCTTTTCATTTACCTGAGGCCAGGCTCCAGGAAAGCTGTGGATGGGGCTGTGGCTGTTTTCTACACTGTGCTAACGCCACTTCTCAACCCTGTTGTGTACACCCTGAGGAACAAGGAGGTGAAGAAAGCCGTGTTGAAACTGAGAGACAAAGTAACACATTCTTAGAGAGAATAAACACTAGGAAGTAGGCACACTAGTTTGCTTAAAAATAGTAATATAATTTAGTTATTCATGTCAAATTGATTATATGTATAGCTATCAGTTTTGAACATATTTCCAAAACACCTGCACAGTTATAATTCTTTCACAGATTGTCTAAGACAGTTTTAACATCACAGCTAGACTTATATTTATGATGAACATGATTATATTCTGATTTATTGACTCATTTCTCATCAATAGGTTCATATTGTTTAAAAATATTTTAATCAAATCTCAGGGATAGACGGCTAAGTCATTCCTATTTATAACTTGATAAAAGGCTTTTGTGTTTTGTTTCATTTCTCGTGCACACAAACTTAAGACTTTACCATCATGGAGACATTGTTCAAAAATATCAGAAAGTATTAGAGGTTATTTTTCTAATTGTGGTTGTAGATGTTCAAATTTCTTTTTTGTTTTAATGTATCTGTATATTTGTATGTGTATACACAAATCCAATAGTGTATACACAAGAAAGTAACATTTAGCATATTGAACTTACAGGTTTTAATATATTTACATTTGTATATGTATCTGTCTGTTTACATATATATATATCCAAAAATTTTTTAATGACTACTTATATTTAAAATATTATCAATGAACCAAATAGAAACTGTGTATTCACAGAATAGATTACTGTCCAGCAATTATAATAAATGATCTATATGTTTAATGATATATACACTTATCATTTGTGCCCATTTTTAAATGTTTGTTAAGATTTAATACAAAAAATTAAACTTCTTAAATATCTAGATCCTCTGGGGTAATTTTGTCCCCCACTTCACTTGGCAATGTCTGGAAATACTGTTGCTTGTCTCAGGTGCTGGCATCTAGTGGCTAGAGGTCAGAGGTGTTAAACATCCCACAGTGTACAGGAGGGACCCTCACAACAAAGCTTATCATCACCAAAATGTCGATAGTGCTGAGGATGAGAAAACTGGAGCTGAATTAAATTTTAAGTAACATGTGTAAGACCACGACAATAGAAATAAAGTGTTTTCAGATGGATATATAATTTGTTGAACAAACCTTGGATTATAAAGTGTACAGAGAGACTCATATCTGAAAAATGCCAATTCTATTCAAATTGATCTATAGATTGGAAACTATTCCAAATAAAACCACACCATTTGATTTTGGAACTATGCATATGTGGATCCTAAAGTGTGTATCAAAATGGAATGAGTCCCAAAATGGTCAAGACTATCTTGAAGAAATAAAACATAACTGAAAGATTCACACTAGTTATCAAAACTTGTTACAAAGCTATAGTAACTCAGAGAGTGTCATATTTATATGAGGCTTGACAAATAGAAAAATGAAACTGAATACAGGGTAAGGAAATAGACTGATCCTTATTCATAAGACAAAGATGACACTGCAGAGCAGGAAAGCAAGATTGCCTTCTTCAAGAAGTTATTTTGGGATATCTGGGTGTTCAGAATAGAAAAATCAGTTTGAGCCTATGTCATACTATACACATATAAAAACTCAACTATAGTAGATAGGAGATATGAATGTGGTGGTCTGTATGATGCTTGTTTAGATAAGAGACTTTAGAAGAGTGCAAAACCTTCTTGGAAAAAAATTAATTTAAAAACCTATTTTTAAAGAAATAAGCAGAGGAAGCTAACCATAAAAATCCCTTCTTCCTCTTGTAGTCCCTACTGTTGTTCCCAACTTTATGTTTACGTGTTTCCAATGTTTAGCTCCCACTTAAAAGAGAGCAAGCAGAATTTGACTTTCTGTTTCTACATTAGTTTCCTTAGGATAATGGCCTCCAGCTACATTCATGCTGCTGCAAAGGACCAGATTTCATTCTATTCTTGGCTGTCTAGTGTTCCATGGTGTATATGTACCACGTGGTTTAAATATTTTTTAAACAATATTTTAAACCACTCTAAAAAAAGCAACTGTTACAAAATATTTTACTGACATCTCTGTTTTAGTGATGAGAATTCTGAGGATGCAGTATGACAGCTGCTATTATTTGAGATTAATTTCTTGTATGATTTAGTATTATCTTAATACTGTGCCACTAAAACAAAATACAAAGACAAATTGGATGGTAAGGCTGGTGTGGCTATAGTCGACAACTATAACCACTAATTTAAAGATTTGGGGAATCCATCTGAAGAACTTCATTTTCTATAAATATGAACTAAACTTATATAAATAAAACACTATTTTATATATTAAAAAGTAATAATAACACATGAGACTAAAGTCATTACATTTTGAAATGGAAATTTGTCTCTCATTTTCTTTGATGATAATGTAATAAAACTAAAGGTTAATAAGCAAAGTATAAGAGAGAATACCAAAAAAAGTGGGAATTTAAACCAAATTTCTTAAGAAAAAACCCACTTCAGTTAATGAGGTAATTACGACTACAATCTCAAATTATGCAGAAAAGAAAAACATCCTATTGTCTCACATAAAGTAAAATTAATTTCAGATGAAGTAAAGATTTAAATGAAGGGGAAAATCTTAAAGCATTAAATATGACATAAGTGAAAACTGATAAATGTGTGCAAGAAAATTCTTTTTTTTAATGTTTCAAGTAACTTTTATTTCCTCAACTAGAACCTTATTTGATAGTATTATTTGATTCCATGCTTATATAATACAATATAATATAATATTTTATTTTAAGACACGGCCTGGTTTTATCACCCAGGCTGGAGTGCAGAGACATGATCTCGGCTCTGTAAGATCTGCCTCCCACATCCTCTCACCTCAGCCTTCCAAGTAGCTAAGACTACAGGTGTGAGTCACAACACTCAGCCAATTTTTCTTTTTTTTTTTCTTTTTTTTTTTTTTTTGTAGAGACGGGGTTTCACCATGTTTCCAAGGTTGGTCTCGAACTCCTGGGCTCAAGTGATCTGCCTGCCTCAGCTTCCCAAAGTGCTGGGATTACAGGTGTCAGCCATCATGCCCAACCAGGCTTCTATAGTATTTTATTTTATTTTTTATTTTTTTCCATTGTACTTAATTTCTGGGGTACCTGTGCTGATCCTGCAGGATTGTTACATAGGTATGCACATGTCATGGTGGTTTGCTGCCTCCATACCCCCGTCATCTACATTATGTATTTCTCCCAGCGTTATCCCTCGCCAATCTCCCCACCCCCCACTATCCCTCCCCTAGCCCCTAAACCCCCAACAGATCCTAGTGTGTGATGTTCCCCTTCCTGTTTCCATGTATTCTCATTGTTCAACACCTGCTATGAGTAAGAACATTCAGTGTTTGGTTTTCTGTTCTTGTGTCAGTTTGCTGAGGATGATGGTTTCCAGCTTCATCTACGGCCCTGTAAAGGACACTGACTCATCATTTTTAATGGCTGTATGGTATTCCATGGTGTATATGTGACACATTTTCTTTATCCAGTCTATCACTGATGGACATTTGGGTTGGTTCCAAGTCTTTGCTATTGTGAACAGTCCTGCAATAAACATGTGTGCATGTGTCTTTATAGTAGAGTGATTTATAATCCTTTGGGTATATTCCCAATAATGGGATTACTGGGTCAAATGGTATTTCTAGTTCTAGATCCTTGAGGAATCGCCACACTGTCTTCCACAATGGTTGAACTAATTTACACTCCCACCAACAGTGTAAAAGTGTTCCTATTTCTCCACATCCTCTCTAGCATCTGCTGTTTCCTGACTTTGTAATGAACCCCATTCTAACTGGCGTGAGATAGTATCTCATTGTGGTTTTGATTTGCATTTCTCTAATGATCAGTGATGATAAGCATTTTCTATATGTCTGTTGCTGCATACATGGCTTCTTTTGAGAAATGTCTGTTTCATATCATTTGCCAAATTTGATGGGGTTATTTGTTTTTTTTCTGTAAATTTGATTAAGTTCTTTGTAGATTCTGGATGTTAGCCCTTTGTCAGATGGATAGATTGCAAAAATTTTCTCCCATTCTGTTGGTTGCCTGTTCACTCTGATGTCAATTTCTTTTGCTATGCAGAAGCTCTTTAGTTTAATTAGATCCCTTTGGCAATTTTGGCTTTTGTTGCCATAGCTTTTGGTGTTTTAGTCATGAAGTCTTTGCCCATGCCTATGTTCTGAATAGTATTGCCTTGGTTTTCTTTAGAGTTTTTATCATTTTAGGTCTTATGTTTAAGTCTTTAACCCATCTTGAGTTAATTTTTATGTAAGGTGCAAGAAAGGGATCCAGTTTCAGCTTTCTGCATATGGCTAGCCAGTTTTCCTAAAACCACTTATTAAATAGGGAATGCTTTCCCCATTGCTTGCTCTTGTCAGGGTTTTCAAAGATCAGATGGTCGTAGATGTGTGGTGTTATTTCTGAGGCCTCTGTTCTGTCACAGTGGTCTATATATCTGTTTTGGTACCGGTATCATGCTGTTTCAGTTACTGCAGCCTTGTAATATAGTTTGAAGTCAGATAGCCTGATGGCTCCAGCTTCGTTTTTTTGTTTGTTTTGTTTTGTTTTGTTTTCTTAGGATTGTCTTGGCTATGTGTGCTCTTCTTTGGTTCCATATGAAATTTAAAGTAGTTTTTTCCAATTCTGTGAAGAAAGTCAATGTTGGTTTGATGGGGATAGCACTGAATCTATAAGTTACTTTGAGCAGTATGGCCATTTTCATGGTACTGATTCTTCCTATCCATGAGCATGGAATGTTTTTCCATTTGTTTGTGTCCTCTCTTATTTCCTTGAGCAGTGGTTTGTAGTTCTCTTTGAAGAGGTCTTTCACATTCCTTGTAAGTTGTATTCCTAGGTTTTTTATTCTCTTTGTTGCAATAGTGAATGGGAGTTCACTCATGATTTGGCTCTCCATTTGTCTGTTATTGGTGTATAGGTCATTTTTAAAGTCACAGCTAGATTTTAATTTATTATGATCATGCTTATAGCATCTATTGAGGCATTTCTCATCAACGGACATTTTATTTAAAAAAATATATATACTGTAGTTGGGTCTCAGGGATACACAGTGGAATTATTCATATATGTAAGCTGATGATATACTTTCATATTTCTTTGTGTGTGCACAAAAATTTAAGAATTTATAATCATGAGAGATATTGATTAAGGATAACAGATGTCAGAGGTCACTTTTCTGTTTGTAGCTATTTCTGTTTAAATATCTTTTTGGTTGTTTTAGTATATCTTTGCATTTGTACATGTATATACAAATGCAAATGCATATACAAAATAAAGCATATAATATATAATATATAGATATGTTAATGAAAATTCAACACATACACACACACACACAGTCCCCTAAAACATTATTTGTAGAAATGCCATAGTAAATAGTCAGAGAAAGCAAACTATTCAAAATGACTATCAAATAATGAATGAAATATAAATTGTTGTACATTCACACAATGGATTATAATATAGCAATAACATATAATCTAGAGCTACATGTAAAATGATATATGCATTTATATTTTGTACTTATTTATGTTATTTATTTGTTAAAATTCAGTGTAAAAAAATTAAATATACATATCAGTGAGGGCAATCTTGCCCTGCCAACTTTGCTTAGCAATGTCTGAAGATACTGCCGCAGGTCACAGGTGCTCTAATCCAGTGGCTAAATGTCAGGGATGTGAGTAAATATCCCACAGAGCATAGCACAGACCCTCATCACAAGGCTTATCTTGCCCAAAATGTCCCTTGTACTGAGGATGAGAAACCTTGATCTGGCTTTAATTTTAAATAAAAATGGGTAAGACCACTACAATGGAAACAACAAGATATTTTCAAAAAAATATTAAAGTTGCTGAAGAAATTGGGCATTATTATATGCATATGGAATGGAAGATTCAAATTTTAAAGTTATCAATTATCTTCAAATTGATCTATAGATTCAATGTAATTCCAATCAGATTACAGCATTTGATTTTGCAGATATGAATATGTAGATCCTAAAGTGTATATTGAAATAAAATGGATCACGAAAATGATCAAGGTAGTCTTGCAGAAATAAAATATAGTTGAAAGATACACAACACTAGATATCAAACCTATTATGAAGCTTTAGCAATTCAGAAATTGTAGTATTTGTATAAGTATTTGTATGGAAGTGAAGAGAAGATAAAGTAAATAGACTTGTGTATATTCACATAACAAAGATGGCACTGCAGTGCAGCAAAGCAATAATGCCTTCTTCAATAAATTATTTTGAGTTATTGGGTTTTCAGAATGAAAAAATAATCTTGATCCTATCTCACACTATCTACATAAAAATCAATTACAATGGATAGGAGACATAAATATCATAGACTTTATGACATTCCATTAGTAAATAAATTTCAAAGAAAACGAAGAGAAGAAGCTAACCATGAAAATGATACATTAAAGTTATTACATTTTGACATAGAAATTTTTCAGCTCATTTTCTTTGCATATAATATATTAAATCCAAAGTTTAATAAGCAAATTATAAGAGAGAAATCAAAACAATGAGAATTTAAACCAAATCCCTAAAAAACACCTTCTGTTAATGAGGTAGTTACAACTATAATAAAAATTCTATAGAAAATAAAAACATCCTGATGTTACATGTGAAGTAAAATTAATTGTCAATAAAATAGAGAAATAATGAAGGAAAAAACCTTAAAGCATTAAATATTAGGTAAGTGAAAAATAATAAACCTGTGTGCAAGGCAATCCTTTGAAAGCAAAATGCCAACATCATAAATATATTGGAATAAATTCATAAAATTTCCTAGAACATTAAAAATATCTGTACAAATAAAAATTATTTAAATGAAAACAATCTGAAAGCACATTTTAACTTACAATAAAACAATTAATTAATGTTTTCAATTTGTAAAACTTTAGATGAGTTAATGAGATTAAGACTATTATCTCAAAGAAATCAATAAAGATCGTGAAACTTTAATTTTCAAAAGGAGCTATATGCATGAAATGTTGATAGTGTTTACTCATGCTTGTAAAAGCAATGAAAATTATGACAGCAGTACTATCTAGTTATTACTTATACAATTGGGAAATAATTAGGTAGGTTTAGCTTTGGAGAAAAGCCACCATGAAACTCTATAAACAACCAAAAAAGTTTGGGAATTTGGGAATTCTCAACAAAGTTTGGAAATGTTTTTAACCACCATACAAAGCTAAATGAGAGAGTGATGCTGAGGTACAGAGCACCAGGTGAGGCCTATTATGGATTCTGGAAAATTTTAAGTTGAGAGCAAGCAGTCCTGAGTGTCTCTCAATCACTGATGAGGGAAGAGTCACTCCTCCTCCTTTCCTCTTAGGTATAAATATTGGTTCCAGGAAGATATGGGCTCTTCTCAAGAGAGTTCAAATAAGAAACACTAAGGAAATGCGTGCATGCTTCTGGAGAAGTTTTCATTGGTCTCTTCCTGTTATTTTGTGCTCATCAAGGGAACATGGAAGCCCCAGAGCAATCCCACCCTCTGAGACAGAGATCAAGTTAAGTTCCTACCCATGTTCATTTTCATTCCCTGCAATTCAACTAGTGTGGTCCCTAAATAGAAATGGACCACTCTTTCTCAACATTGTGTACCTGTTCTTTGAGTGAACCTTGCAAACTAGTGTCTGTACATAGTGGGTAGAAAATGAAAATTTGGGGAGAAAGTGAGATGAGTGTTACTACTGAAAAGAATCACATACTGCAAGGTGAATCTTTAGAAATGTAGACTTCGCTTATATTCTCCAACTTCCCTTCTTTTCTTTATCTTAACTTTCATTCAGAGGTAAGATATTCAAGAATTATCAGAATTTGTTCTAAAATTGATTTATCAGGCTAGATTGAAAGTAATTGAGGGTATACAAATAGGGGCCAAATGTCTACACCAGGGATAGTCAAGGCAAACATTGTCTCTACCTATTGAGACTCCTAGCTTAGATATCAGGGAACATAGGACTTCACCTTATAAAAATTTTCATATTTCATCAAATCTGATTATGTTATATTCATGAGGGTTGGGTCCTGCTGGCACAGTAGAAATTTCAGAGTTATATTGGTCCTATTTTTAAGGTTCTGATATCCATATTGTTGATTACAATAATGCTACTTCTGTTATTAATTTACATATTTGAAAAACCTTTCTTTAATATAGGTTCAGCTGCACTCCCTGGTGGTAATATGTCAGGATACATTTTACCTGCGTTCTGTAAACTGCAGACATCCTGGTTTCTTCCACATTGGTGAATCAGTTTCATAGTCTTCTCCACAAAACACTTCATAATAAGCCTGGACTAAGAAAATATTTTGTATTCAGTTAAGAACATCATTTCAACCTGAATACCAATTATACAGAATCTCAGCTTTTCTTGACAACAAACCAACCTACCTCCCTTCCTCTTGCATCAGTTCTGTTTTCTTGTCGTAGGTGGTAGGTGCTAGAAAAGAAATGTAGACTTGAAAGAATTGTCTTTTATTATGAGACCATTGCCTGGATTTACGAATATGTGGAGGAGGGAAAGATGGTGGGGGGTAAAATATTATCTACAAAGCCAATATTAGGAGATATTTGGACATCTAGGATAGAGTAATGTACAACAGAAAGCTAGCCCCTATCTAGTAGATTGCAGTTGGGAGAACACGTGTGAACGTCATGATCTTAGAGCATCCCAGAGAATGGCCTAGTGTAAGAAAAACAGGAGGCAGTCATGTATGAAACTTGGTGCTCTCTGGATCATTTGCAAGGTTGTAGGAATCCCACTATAGAGTTCTACTGAGATTCTTACCTGCTCTGAAAGACCTAGGAGAAGCCCTTTAAAAGTAGGCAGTAGTGAGGACATCAGTAACAGTACAGGGGACGAAATAGTCATAGCTCTTAAATTGAGGAAGACTCTGAAAACACTAAGAGAACTCTCTATCTAAGATCAAAAATGGCAAATCTGTAATACTGCTGCAAGGCACAGTGTCATAAGACTCACTATCTTACCTGGCAGGTATAGTCTTTAGTAATACCTGGCAGTTATTACCTGCCAGTAATACCTTAGTACCTTAGTAATACCTGGCAGCTATTACCTGCCAGGTATAGTCTTTAGTAATATATGTATGTACAAAATCATATTTAATGCTTATAATTTCTCAGTGAGGTATATGATGCTAGTGATGTCAAATGCAATAACAAATGGGGAAATTTTCATTTTCAAACATAGTACATATCTTATGTGTACTGTGTTTCATTCATAGTAACAAATTCCTTTCTTTTTAAGTTCTCCCATGAACCCCACAATGAAAATAGAATATGGAAGGTAGAATTCCAAGGAGGCCCCAAATTTCTGCCCGCTGGTATATATTTCCTATTTAATAACCTCCCTTTGAGTGCGTGTGGGACATGTGACTATGATGGGATATTATCCCTGATTACAATTATGTTACAGAACATTTTGCTATAGCAAACTGGAGAGAGATTCTTTTCTGACTTTGAAGAAGAAAGCTTTCATATCATTGAAGGCAAGGTTAGGTGGATTTTAGGACATAGGATGGCCTCTGTAAGCTGAGATTGATATGTCCTGCCAAAAACCAGCAAAAAAAAAAAAGGAGACCTCTGTCCAAAAACTGCAAGGAATGGGGTCCTGCCAATACCTGCAATAGGCTTGGAAGAGAATTGTGAGCCTCCAATGAGATTGTAGCTTCTGGTTACACATTGATTGCGACCTGATGAGACCCTCAGCAGAGGGTCCAGCTGGCCTGACCTACAGAGAGGATGAGATAAAAAATTTACATGTTTTATGCCATTAAGTTTGTGGTATTTTTCAATACATCAGTGGAAATCTAATTGAGTGTGTTTCTCCTACTTTCTTCTGATCATGTGTCTCTGTGTGTGTGCACCTGTGTGCATGTGTGTGAGAGAGGCTGAAATCATTTTATCATTACCTTTATGGAGGAAGATTTGTAACAAGCAAAGTGTAGGATACCTACAGAATTATCTACCTGGTTAATGCAGTTTCCATATAGAGAATGGATTCTCATTTATCAATTAACTGCTAAATGCTGGATATTCTTCATATCTACAGAGGGAGAGAGACCAAAGTTGAGAAGAAATGTCCAACGCCAGCCTCGTGACAGTGTTCATCCTCAAGGGCTTTCCCCATTCTCCAGTACTGGACGCCCCCCTCTTTGGAGTCTTCCTGGTGGTTTATGTGCTCACTGTGATGGGGAACCTCCTCATCCTGCTGGTGATCAGGGTGGATTCTCACCTCCACACCCCCATGTACTACTTCCTCACCAACCTGTCCTTCATTGACATGTGGTTCTCTACTGTCACGGTGCCCAAAATGCTGATGACCTTGGTGTCCCCAAGTGGCAAGGCTATCTCCTTTCACAGCTGTGTGGCTCAGCTCTATTTCTTTGTTCCCTGTGTTTTCATTTACCTAAGGCCAGGCTCCAGGGACACTGTGGATGGGGCTGTGGCTGTTTTCTACACTGTGCTGACTCCCCTTCTCAACTCTGTTGTGTACACCCTGAGAAACAAGGAGGTGAAGAAAGCCATGTTGAAACTGAGAGACAAAGTAGTACATTCTCAGAGAGAATAAATACTAGGAAGTAGATACACTATTTGTTTAAAAACAGTAATATAATTTAGTTATTCATGTCAAATTGATTTTATGTATAATTCTCAGTGTTAAACATTATTCCAAAACACCTGCACAATTATAATTATTTCACAGAATGTCTAAGACAGTTTTAACATCACAGCCAGACTTATATTTATGATGAATATGATTACATTCTGATTTATTGACTCATTTTTCATCAATAGGTTCGTATTGTTTTAAAATATTTTAATAGAATCTCAGGGATAG